>JAAWXA010000024.1:1443701-1454083 GCA_038090715.1 Florisuga fusca
GGGGGAAAAAAAAAAAAAAAAAAAAAAAAAAAAAAAGCTTTGGCAGGTGAGGGAGGCTGGTTTTAGTGAACAAAGTGACGTGGACGGGGAAGCTGCAGGGAGGATGCAAAGGGCTGGGGCTGCACTTTGGTGCCTGTGGTAGCAAAGAGGAGGAGCTGCAGCCCCAGGAGGTGACCCTGTGGCTCTTCCCCCTGTGGCACAGCAGGACAGCCCCGCTGGACTCTGAAGAGGCAGAAATGCAAATATTTTTCTAAGCTGAAGCTGAGGGTCGGCAGCTGCTGAGCCGGGGGGGGTTTGCTCCAGCCTCTGCCCTTGCCTGGGGCGTTGTGTATTCCCTAAAAGTCTGTTCCTCTCTGGTTTGAAGGATGGGGCAGTGGTGATGCTGCTGCAGCTGCCATTGCCTTTTATGCAGAGGGTTCAGGAGCAGAAGCTGCCTCGCTCCTGCCTCAGACCTTCCCGAGCATTTAATAAGCAGCTGGCAGGAAAGCAGTGCAAGAAGCTGCTGGGCAGAGCAGGGCAGCCCAGCCCAGGAGCTGATGCTTCTTGGTTCCTCCTGAGCTTGGCCACCGGGCTTTTTGCCCCTCAGCACCTTGCTGGCAGAGCTGTGCACTCAGCTGGGTGCTTGTTTCCCTCCTTTGGGGCTGGGGGAGACACCCATCCCCTCTCCCAGTGACCAAGATGTTGTCTCAAGGGGAAGAACCCCAAATTATTGATCAGGTCACCCTGCCAACATGGAGCTCACCCAAGTCTGGTGAGTTCATCCCACGGGGAAGTGACTTGGCTTTAAAATTTGTCACTTGTGTAACCATCAGCAAATCTTGCTGCAGCCTCTCCGTGCCTGGTGGGGCTGGTGCTGCGAGGTGCCCCCAGTGCTGGTGACAGCAGGAGCATCACCAGCCCCTCTCCTGCTGGGCTGTGGTTGTGTTTGTTTGGGGCAGCCTTGGCTGGGATTTAAACCTTCCCCTGGTAACAAATGGTGTTTTGTCTCGCTGCAGAGCACTGATAAAGACCCATCCCTGTGAGGGACCTGGCAGGCTCCTGGGGTGGGTGATAAGGTGATGATAAGGTGATGTTGCCCCTCACTCCTTCCCCCTGATGGTGGTTGGCACTCACTCCTGAGCAGGAGACCAAGTGGTGGCATTGTGACAGGCCACAGCCCAGGTGTCACCAGCGCAGCCTCTGTGTGCTCAGGGGACTGCAAGTGTCCCCGGGTGTCCCTGGCAGCATTTTCCTGCCTTCACGAGTGTGGGTGGGATGTCTTCATCCCAGCACGGGTGGGCTGATGCCTTGGGGGCTGTTTGCAAACTGACATCAGAGTAACCCAGACCCTGCCGGGAAGCATCTCCCAGCTCAGCCCCGGCAGCAGGGAGGTGCCTGTGCAGGCTGTGCCGCTGCCTCGGGTCTCTCCAGGAAGCCTGGAGGTGTTTTCCTGCATCCCACCCCGGGATGCTTCCCCAGCCCAGGCGGGGCAGCCGGCACCTCCTGTACCATAAAAGGCGAAGCGCTGGGGAAGAGCTGCTGGGTGGGAGGGAGCCCTGGCTGGCGGCTGCGGTGCCAGGCTGCCTGCAAACAGCCCCGGCTCCCCGGCTCCCCCTCCTCCTGGAGAGGTTTCAGGAGCCCGTTTAGCTCAAGGATTATCCCAAGCCAGGAACTTTCTGCTCAGATGGTTGTTTAGAGAAATGCCCAGAGCGTTAATAGAGATTTTTTTGTCAAGTTACACTTGGGAGTCTCCTCAGGGGGCACAACTTGTTCCTGAGACTGTTGTCCGGATTCTCTGTTTCCCTCGGGTGGCTTTTTATTTTTACTTTTCTTTTTTTTTTTTTTTCCCCCTCATGTCACAACAATTCCCTCTAGCAATACCATATTCCCGCAGATCATTCCAGCCCATCCTGCCGGCTCCGGGCAGGCGGCATCTCTTCCCCAAAACGCTGGGGACTCAGCCCAGGGCTGCGCCGGTTCCCTGGAAGGAGCTGCGGGGCAGAGGCTCCGTGTCCCTCGGGAGCGGGGCAGAGATGCAGGAAAGGGCGCCGGGGCAGGGATGCGGCTCTCCAAGCTTTCCGTGAATCCCACGGAGGAGCTGAGGGAGATGATCCTGCCCGGGCGATCCGCAGCAGATGAGCTGGAGGTAAATCCCTCTGGAAGCAGCGAGATGGGAGGGGAGCCAGGGAGGATCGCTGCCCGGGACCTCAGGGAATTCCCGCTGCTGCAGGTTGGGGAGAGAAGGAGAGTCCCTGAAGGAAGCTGCAGACGGGCAGCAAATCTTCCCTGGGAAGTGCTGCGGACCAGCCAATTCGAAGCTGGAGGATGCTTTTCCAGTTACCCAGCTGGAGGGTGCTTTGCCAGTCGTTCAGGTGGGATATATTTGGGTAGGGAGCAGCGTAGCATCAACTCTGACAGCTGTTGTGTTAGGAGAGAGGCTCCTGCCCCGCCGCAGAGGATGGGCTCGGTCCTGCCAACGTGTGTTTGCATCTCTGCTGGCCATGAGGCTAAAAACTGCTGGTTCACATGACCCAGGCACGGAGGCTTCCAAGCTGCCTCTGTCTCCCCCAGAAGCGCAGGGGAGGAAGGAGAAGGCGGTGCTGAAAATCTGCCGAGACACAAGGTGGGAAGAAATCTTGGCCGTCCGGTTTCAAAGCATTCGGACCAGGAATTACAGTGCCTGAGCTCCCGGCCATGGAAACCTCCACCTGGCAGTACTGTGGATATTTACGGGATGACACAAGTAAGGCGAGGGGGAGAGACTGCTCTGCTTCCCAGGGAGCCTCGGCGGGGACATGCGAGGCTGATAACCTGCTGCAACTTGGGCAGGAGGGCCCGGGGCACAGGGGGGACCTTCCCCACCCCGGGAGAGAGGTGGGAGCCCCCGGCAAGAATTCAGAGCTGAGCAGCAGCGGGCAGAGAGGGCGGCGGGGACTGGCAGGGGACCCGTGCTTGGAGGAGCACCCTGTGTCACAAGGGTGCAGGAGAGGGGAGGAGGGAGAAGCCCCTCCGAAGGTGTACGAGCTGGAGGCTGGGCAGGGGCCAGCAGGCAGGGGCAGGACAGTGAAACCAGTGGTGTACAGGCTGGAGGAGAAGGAGTACAGGCGCCTGCTCCAGGAAGCAGAATCTGAGGAGGAATGGGAAGTGATGGAGCAGAAGGTACCTGGGATTCAGGAGAACTACCCAGGGAATGGGAAGGTGGCAAGTCCGAGCCTAAACAGGCTCAACTCCTTGGAAAGAGTCCTGAGGAGGCAGATGAGCCGTTCGGACTCGGAAAGCAGCGCAGAGAGCTGGCAGGTGAACAAACTGACCCTCAGCTCACCCTCGGAGAGAAACAAACCCAGTGTCCCCATCAGGTCAGACAGCTTCGAGAGGAACGCCGTGCTCATGGATTACATTTTGCAGAGCAAACAGGAGGCAGCAACATCTGTTTCCTGCCTCCCTGGAGAAAGCAGCAAGGCAGCCGGGAGCTTCAGGCGGGCACTGAGCTTCAGCCCTCAGCCTGGCAGCACTCTGGACCTCTGCCAGAACGGCCAGCCCAGCCAGGAGGATCTGGCCAAGAAGCCTGAGCCAGACAAGCAGGTAGCAAAGGGCCTGGAGACAATGGTCTCTGGGGTTGCAAATTATGCTTCAGTGGCTAGAGACACTGGAAAGCTTTTGAGACAGAGCAGCATCCAGCTCCTCGAGAGCAGGGAGCTGCTGGGAAGTGAAGCAGATGTAGGGATATTGGATTCATACAGCCTGAGAAAAACCCCACCGGCCCCTCCTGTCAGGACCCACAGCAAAGAGAGCCTGGCCTGGAGCATGAGCAGGACGGTGGCAATGACAGAGGCACTGCTGGAGCCCCGCGGCCACACCGAGAAGCCTGCCAAGGAGCAGTGGGCAGCGGGAGGCGAGGAGCAGCTCTCTGGAGGCAGGACTGGAGGAGGAGGAGGGGGCTCGGAGGAGCCAGAGCGGAAGGGGAGGAAGAGTCAGGAGGATGAGAAAGTGCTGAAAGTCGCCGACGCAAAGAAAACCTTCGAGAAGCCCAAGTCGGTGGAGGGGAAGGCGGCGACGCCGGCGCCCAGCGTTGCCAGAAAAGGTGAGATGTGAGGGGGGGATAGGACCTGCCAGGGGGATCCAGACCCAGGGCTGGGTGGGGAGGGGAGGTGGGAGCACAGCAGGTGGGTGGTATTTTTTTGGAAAACACCTGCCCTCTGGGAGCTGAGCAGCAGAGGGGATGCGCTCGGGGCACGTTTAGCGATCTGCAGTCGTGAGGAGGCAGAGTGAAAATCAGGTGTGGATTTATGTCTGCCCACTGCTTGGTAAAAGTCATTCTTGCAGGGAAGCTGTTTCAAAAGGAAGGGATTTGCTTTGTAAGACTGTATATAATTAAGTGGAAACCCCAGTACTCCTGCCCTGCTTCCTGTGGACAGACCCAGCACAGAAGCACCTGTATGACACTTTCTCCCAGTGTCATGTGGGATTATTTTCCCATCTCTCTAGGCACTGGGGGAGCCAATATGAATTTGTTTTAGCTATGGCACAGAAAGGAGGCACTGTATTCCTTCTGTTCATTTTCTCCTGCACTGTCACTGGGCTCAATAAGGCTTTCAGGAGAAGGGCATCAACTTGGAACCCCTTTTCACTGAAAAACTGTGGATAAATGAACTGTGCTGAAATTTGACTGGTAAAACAGCAAGTTAGGCAGAGGGGGGGAGAGATCAGAGATGAGTGTTTGGGTGAGTTTGGATCCCACAAGGACACGTCAAACCCAGGCTGGTTCACTTGCAGCTTCTTTTTATTGACAATCTGTGATTGTGGATTTCCTTATAAGGGAAAATAAACGTGTGAAGGCACAGGAAATCTCTGCTAGCTTTGAACTGAACAGCCTGTTTACTTCAAAAATAGGTGCTTGGGCTGTCAGTTCCTCTCATTCCCAGAAGTCACAAAACCAACTCAGAATATTAACGTTGCCGCAGAGTTTGTGTGTGTGTGTGTGTCAGTGATAACAAAACCTACAGCAGTGACAAACAGATCCTATCCTCTCAGGAAGCATCTGAAGACACATTATCACTCTAAAGAAATAGGGTTGTGAAATATCTGTCACTGGGAACAAGCTGGCACCAGACAGGCAGGGGCTCTGTGCATTATCAGGGTGTCTGGATCTCCCTGGCCTCTCCTCTCCTCTCCTCTCCTCTCCTCTCTCTTTCTCTCCTCTCCTCTCCTCCTCCTCTTCCTCTCCTCTCCTCTCCTCTCCTCTCCTCTCCTCTCCTCTCCTCTCCTCTCCTCTCCTCTCCTCTCCTCTCCTCTCCTCTCCTCTCCTCTCCTCTCCTCTCCTCTCCTCTCCTCCTCCGGTGGGAGATGTGTCTGATTAAATGGTGCAGCTGATAGGGTGTGTTGTCACCAGCCAGATGAGATGAAGGGACAAGGGACACTGTCCCCAGCAGTCAGAAGTGTCCTTTGTGGGAGCAGAAGGAGCAGGTGGATGCAGAGGAAGGGGGTGAGGAGGGACAGCAAGAAATCCTGCTCAGTCCCCACAGCAGTGCTGCTACAGCTTAATATCAACTGAAGAACTAGGGAGGGAGGGTCAAGACAATCTATTTCAGTGCTGAACTGTGAAATAAAGAAGAGCAGGAATAGCCTCTCATTTTGCTGTATCTGTGACACTGCCTGTTTGGGTTTTATTTAAACCAGTTTCTGAACGTTTCCCTCCCCAGCTCTCCCCCTGCCTAACTTGAGCACCAACATCTTGTTTCTACTTACCCTTTTGTGATCCCTTTCTTATACCTCTGATTTTTCCTTGATCCTAGAGAGCAGGGAGAGAAACAGAACAAGATGGCAACAAGAAGGGGTTGAATAATGAGGACAAGATTAGGATATGTGCTAAGTGTAACCCGGAGTGCAACAGGACTCTCAGCACCAAGCCTCACCTCACTGCTCACTGCTCAGAGTCCCTGCTCCTTACCTGCCTCATTTTTTTCCTGCTTTTCAGAATGATAGGAAGCCTCAATCCCAGGATCTCTATGTTTAAAATAAAATACAACTTGCATTTGTCTTTTTTTTTTAATTATTATTTTATTTTTTAGTGCGTTCTGCTTTCTTCTCTTCTTCTTCCTAGTTAATTATCTGGCGTAGTGGAGATAGCAACAAGGAAAATCCCATCTGTTGCAACTAATTGCTTCATTTGTTTCTTGCTGTCCCAGTATTTTAATTAGGCATTGGGACCACCTCCCCTCTATTGCAGAAAGGGGGATAAAGGAATAAAAACACACTTCACAATCCTGTACACCGACAGAAAAGAAAACCAGGAGAGGAACTAGACTAGCTCAAAATTAAATTGGGTTATTTTGCAGCAAAAACTGTGGGCAGCAGTATTTCCATGCCTGTCCTACAGCTGAGTCAGTAGGGATGGGCATGCCATCTGCATGACTGCACGTAACATGGGTGAGGGTGTGTGTAGAGTAGTAAGTGAAATGGATTTTAAATCATTAATAACAATAGCATGAATTATTAAGACCCATCCTGACCTAATGTTCACTACTAATGATTTATCAATCTCCAGCCTCTTCCACCCAGCAGCACCAGCCCTGTCCCTGCCAGCTCCCTCCTCCCTTCCTGCCTCTTGTTTTAAAGATCTGATTGAATATATTGCTCTCCTTATCTTCATTCCATAATTCTACAGCTCCCCTTTCTGGCCAAGGATTGAATAGGGCCAAACCAAATGGATTTTGCTCTCTTCCTCTCACTCTCTCTCTCCAGACAAAGACTTTTGGTGGATCTGGGGAGCAGATCAGCCCAGGGCAGCACTTCCCTGGGGCAGGACACATAATCCTGTCCAAGTGACAGAATTGATTAGCCCTAATCAAGAGCTGTTACGTGGTGGCTGTTGGTACAATTTTGTCTTGGCAGCTGCTCAACATTTGGTGATCACTGAAAATGTCTCTTAAAAACCAGGCTGGTAGGCAGTTTCATAAAGCTGCCCTGGCTGTTTGATCTGTGCCCAACAAGTGAGAAAACAAGGCAGAAAGAACAAATCTTCTGCTATTCCATGCAGAGAAAATGGCTTGGGGATTTTTTTCTCTTTTTTTTAATCATTGCAATCAGTTCAGATTTTCTTGCATAAAAAAAAATCTCTACGATCTGGTAATGTTAAGCAAAATGTAAGAACAATTTTCCAGCTTCAGGCCTCTCAAGGCCTCACGTAACAAAATCATGAGGGCCACAGAGAAAGAAATATTAAAATATGCAGCTTCCTGTGGGGAGCACTCTTCCTGTAAAGTTATTTGAATATAATAATAAATCAAAAGGCTTCAATAAATAAATAGAAAAAGAGTGGGCATAAATGTCCTTGAGAAGTTGTATAACTTGGATGCCTACAAACCCCAGGCCCCAAACACAAACCAGCACGTCTGGCATATTTTTTGTGACTTAAAAGTTAAGCTGCAAAATAACAGGACTTTAAATTGCTGATCTCTCTAAACCCTCCATAAGCCGTTTCCCTCCATTCAGAATATATTTAGCAAGGAGGATTGAAGCAAATTGAAATGTTTGAGACAAATTCATCCCTCAAGTGACTCGGCTGGTTCTGAATGATGGGGTTTGCCATCCATCTCAGACCACTCAGAGACTCCCAGGCAAACCGTGTTACAGCAGCCAAAGGCCAGAGCAGCTGACAAAATTCCTCCAAAAGGAGGTGCCCCAGGTATTTATCTCTTTATTTCCCTTTCCTAACTCCTCACACCTCCCTGGCAAAGGAAGGCTGCGGGGCAGCCCGGAAGCGTTACTTATAAGGCCTGGCAAGATGGTGATGGGAACAAAGCAGAGTGATTTATTGCAGTGATGGAATTGGTGCATATTTGCAAGCTATATTTAGCTGCTGACATAAGTTTGAGAGGTGGAGTCTGCAGACACGGGGCTGTTTCCCTATAAAGGCTGAGGGAGAGGCTGTTTGCAGCCGTCGCGCATCGGCGTAGCAGAGGGCGAGATAAAGGGGATGGGTGAAAGTGGTGAAATGGGTTTTTTTTAATAAATCCTGACTCTGCTCTGCAAAATGTAATGATCAGGAGTTTTTGGGCTGGTAAAACAGAAGGACAAACATTGCTGTGCGGTTCCTTGTAGCTGCAGGAATTCAGTAATAGGATATTTTCCTTGACAAAAATGAGAATTTGTGACGTATTTTGACAAGCTGTGAGGCTGCCAGCACTCCAGCTATAATTTAAGCACTGCTTGTTAGACTGATTTCCTTCAGCTGAAGTGATGAAGATTACTGCTTTCAGTGGACCCAGAGAGCATGTGCAAAACTTGAACTATTCCTGCTGCTGCTGAAGATTCCAACCTGAAATCCGTGTCATTCCTTCATCACCTCGCACGGTGAGCCGTGACCTTAACCCAGCTCAGGATCGGGGTGAATTCTGGAGCAATTCCATCCTTTAGGGAAGCAGTAGTGAAAACCCCACAGGGATTGTTTCCTTCCAACCCATCCTTAGGGACTCTTCCAACTCCACATCAAGCAAGCCACGCTGTGAACCAGGAACCAGCTGTTCCCGTGGCAGTTGTTGGGAGGTCCCCCTGGCTTTTTGGGGGACAAATTTCCCATTGTGTTCTCTGTGCACCTCTGTCCTTTTAGATGGATGCCAGAAGTCTTCCCTGGTTTCTCTTCCAAGCTGTTGGGATAGTGCTGGGTTTTGCTGCCTGTCCAGGGTGAAGCTTTGCCTGGTACACGATTAAAATATTATCCCAAGCTTGCCCAATGTTTTGAGCTAGAAGGGGCAATATATATGTATATTTTTAAGTACCATTTGATACGTTTTTTTAAATAGTTTTTTATGAAGTTTTAAGCCACATCCCCAGGTTCAAGATCCTAACAAATTACTGGTCGTGGGACTGGCAGTCAAGACTCTCAGCTCTGACACTGACTCATTGTGTGACCTTCAGCAAGCCACATACGTACCTGGAAAATATGAATCACGACCTAAACCCACTAAGCTACAGATTACCTGCAGGTCTGCTCTGAGGCTGCCAAACTGCCTTTGTTTGGGTTTTTTGTTTGTTTTTTTTTTTTTTTTAGCTTTAAAGAGATTGTTTGAGGGAAGAGGGTGGAGAGTAGGTGTGCTGGGCTGGGTTTCAGAGGGAAGGTATTAATTTCTCAGTAACCGGTGCCTCGGGCAGTGCCCGGCAGGGGTGGAGGTTTGCAGCCCTGATCTTTGGGTGTAGAATTTTTTTCTCAAGGTATTTCTCAGTACACAAAGAAAGACTTTGCTGCTTCTTGAAGTAGCGGTTCAACTAGTGTCAAAATTTTTAACAACTGTCAGATAACGTTTGTTTATTTGATTTGTAGCTACCGTGGCATCCGATGTTTCCATCAGCCCTAATCAGAGCAGCAAGACCATGACAAATCCATCTCCGTGAAGCTTTTTGCGTGTTTTAACACCCAGCTATCACGAGGGGTTAGTTCCCAGCTCTGCTGCAGCTTCCCGGGGGAAGAGCCCAGCTCACCACACACATATTTCTCCAAGTTCCGAAGGGTTATAAGGGGAGTCCAGGGCGTGTCACTCCCCTGAAAAATTTCGGCCCCTTAAGTACCTCACTACATGCAAACGAACTTGCAAATATTGGCCAAAAAGCCCAGGGAAGCTGGATGAGGGTTTGGTTTTGGCCATGTATGGTAAAGCCTGTGGCCGTGGGCACTGATCTGGCACCATCCATCCGCTCTTTGGGCTCCCTGGAGGAACAGAAACTGGCAGGGCTCTGAGGGGCATCACCCCGCCTGCCCTCAGCTCCTTGCCTCAGAGGTGCTGCCTCTCTTGCTGTTTACTGCAGCAGTAACAGAGATAACAAACCCTCCTTACAACCACAGCAACCCCAAAGGCAGCTTCAGTTTTAGTGCAAGGGGAGGAAGCTCCCGTCCTCTGCGTCTCATTAGAGTCTGATTTTATTTTTTAGCAGGGGCTTCAGCGCTCCTTTTGTCCCCCTCTTGCTGGCAGTGCCGTTTTCCATGGCGGCCACAGGCCCTGGCGACCCAGCGTGACCAAACGAAGCGACACGTTTGGTTTTTCTTACAGAACTGTCGGTTCTGGCCAGCAGCAGCCTCAGCTGTGCCCTGCCCGGCCCAGGAGCCGCATCCACCGCCTTGAGCCTCACATCGGCGCTCGCTCATTTTCGGTTTTATCACCGTAGCGCCCCAAAACCTTCCCCGTCCTTTCCCCGGTGCTTCCCGCACGCTGTTCCCAACGACGGCGGAGGACGGGGCTGCTCCCTCCGCCCCGAGCAGCCGCTGAGGGGAGAGGCCTGAGGCGGGTGGGGAGGTGAGGGGCTGAGCGCTGAGGGGAGCCGGGGAACCGCGTCCCTGCGGGAGCACCCGCCCGGTGAGGGGCTGAGGGGACCGGAGCCGCCGCGTCCCTCCCGGGGCACTGAGGGGACTG
>JAAWXA010000024.1:1454103-1498496 GCA_038090715.1 Florisuga fusca
GGGGGGGGGGGGATAGTTTTTCGGGGTTTTTTCCTTATACTCGTATTGATCGTGTAAGTGTCACACCGTTAATAATGGCCCTTCTGAGTCTGTTCAGGAGATAGGTGAAGTCCTGGCTTGCACGACGTGTTCCTGGGTTTTGTTTTTCTCTGGAGAAAGCCACATTGTTTGGATAGCAATCTGTCAAAGGCCGGGATGTAGAGGTTAGCACTTACCCCTGCTTTGTGAAACGAGCTGCTGCTCCTCTCACCCTGCCCGGAGAAGCATCTGACATGCAACTGCATGCAGGTCCAGCTGTCCTACCCTGGTCCAGACAATGTGATGTTGTGACTGCACGGGTCTGGGAAAAAAAGAAAGAAAGGAAAAAAAAAAAAAAAGGACTAAAAGCTGGCTGGAAACAACAAAAACCTGATTGGTGCAGTTTTATTGTTAAAGATAAGTGATATGCATTAGTGCTGTGGTTTGTTTTGTTTTTTCTTTAATAGCTGTAGTCTCAGCCCTGTACGTGTTTGTTTGAGCACATCTATTCAGCCTATTCACACAGTTGTGTGTGTGGATTAGTGTGAGCAGGACCAAGGATGTTAGCAAAGCAAGAGTGACATGTTGAATGTACGAGGCTGTGGCTGGTTTCTCAGTTTGCAGGTACCAGCTCTGGTTTAATTTGAGGCCAGGCTGTACCTAAATTACCTGACACTCCCCTCTCTGCTCCTGTGCTGCTTTACAGACATGCAGGAGAGAAGCTTTGTGCCTGGGAAATGGTGTGAGCTGGCACAGTGCAGCCTGTAAGAAACATGGTCATATGTGTGATGGCTGGAGGAAGAAGTGGGTCCCTTGTGTCTGAGGCAGCAGAGGATATATTCAGTTTTCATCTGAATAACAAGCCTTGAACCTTTTTTTCTGCTGAAGGGGAAGAGCAGATGGCTGTGCACTCACCGAGATGTTTTATTGCAGCTAACGTTGGTGTTTGCTAAAGGCTGCACACACAGAGATAGGGGATCAAATTCTGTTGTGATAAAGTCAACGTGTGTTTGGTTTGTGTATATGTTTTTTGAGTATTTTCAGCAGCCACAGTGAGGCCTGACACACTCAGGTGCAGGGCAGGGAGTGTTTGCTTTGTGTCTGTTTTAATGCTGCTCTTCATAATAATCATTTTCCAGTGGTCACTTGTAGCCTTTCAGACAGATTGCTTTAATCAGCATTTGTGTGTCTCTCTTTATGTTCTCTGTTGGCATTACTCAATCTTCTAGTGAGCTGCCTTTTCAAACATCATTGGATTTTTTCAAGTTAAATCTTCATGCTTATTGCATCTGTCACTTCTGGGATTCACTCCAAGCAAAAGGCAGTAGATTCAGTTTAATGGCAATGAGGAGGAATGCACAGAAGGGTAAAATATCAGCTTTCCAGAGCCATGCAGCAAAGGACACTGAGAGATCTGCCCTCAGCAACCCTTCCATGCATCATGTTCAAGTTTAGCATCAGCCTTTCATGACGACTCCATAAAATGGCTCATTAAAGCACGAGGTTGCATTTTGATCAGCAGAGAATTTATGTCCCTGGGTTTAATTTGGTGATCGATGCCGAGGAATATGACTTGGATGCCAGCTTCTTATTTTGAAGACATGAGCAAAACACTTCCTGGCCCGGGTTTGCAGCTTGGTGAGGTCATCAGTGCACCACTCCCAGGGCTAGGAATGTCCTTTTAGGCAAACTCACAGGCACATTCTCACTTGACTTTTCAAGTGTGGGGTTGGTTTGTTTTGATTTTGTTTTACTGAAGCTTTTGTGATAATCTCATCCCTCCTGGAAGGATGGGTTAGAACAGAAACTCACCAAGGATTTGAAATGCCCCAGTTTTAAGCATTTACAGGGCAGATGAACAAGAATTAAGTATCTGTGTTCTCCTCTAGCTCTTTTTCTGTAGTCTCCCTTAATATTTTTGGGATGCGTACAGTCTGGTTGTTAACTCTGAAATCAGTCTGATCAGAACCTGCTTAGAGCTTCTGTTTGCAGTCACCCTGGTTATGGAGCCACATGTGAGGAGTCAAACTCTTGGAGGCTTGAGGCTGACAGGATGTGACCTGATGGGGTTTTATTGTCACCAGATGCACACATGCAGGTGGTGGTGGCATTGCTGGGCTGAATGCCACATCACATTGAAGGCAAAAAATGTTCAGGTGAGCTGCAGTGACTCAGGAGAGATAGAAATGGAACCTGATTACTCCAGATGTGTTGAATATACCAGTAGAGTTACTGGCTACTGGGCCCTTGCTTTCTATTTGCTACTTGTATTTGTTCTGGTTTTTGCTTTGTTCTGGTTTTCCTGGTGTGGGTAATTATACTAAAAATTGATCATTTGTTACTTTTTGAGGTTATAATGATTGGGTACATGACTTTATGTTTGGGTTTGGATGATAAGCATTAGGCAGGTGTGACACTAGAGTTACTCAGCCTCTCAGGACCCAAGAGGTCCCCTCAGCAGGTCTGGCTGGAGGAGCTGCTGATGCCAAGGCTGCTGCTGCTGGTCCTCAAAGGATCAAACTGTCTGGAGAGGTTCCTCATGGGACACACCAGCCATTAGCAGCACGACCACCCATTAGCTGTGTCTGTGCCACCCTGGGTTTGCACAGTGAGCACAAATCTGATCCACATTAATGGCTGGGTGTGAAGGGAGGCAATGAGACAGCATAAAATAGAGGAGGGGATTGTTTGGGCACTGTTGCATCCTTCTCCTAATAGGTGATTTTACTCTCCACCTCTGCCATGCAGCAGGACAGATGTCACCTCTTCACACCAGACATCTTCATCACAAGCCACAAAGTCCTCCTGAAATGGAGAGGGGGTTTTGTGCTGGAGTATCATAAAAGCTTTAAAATCCTGCTCTGGAGGTCAGGAACTCTGACTGAGAAGTAATGGAAATGGTGTCTGCTGCTTACTTCCTCCTCTGGGGGAGAAAACTCAGCTCTTCAGGAGGCTGCCGGGCTGCTGGTGCTCCCCTGGTGCCCATGGATGGAGGAGATCTCCTTGGTTTAGGGGTGACAAAGACAGAGAAGGGCTCTTGGGCCATTTTTCCTCTTTTCTTTTGTTCTTTGTGAATGAGGCAGATGCTGAAATAGAATCACCTGCACTGGAGAAAGGACAACAGCATTTCTTCAATGCTGCTTGCTTTGTCTTACCCCTTTTTTTTTTTTGATGATAACAATAAATAATGTATCATATGCTTTCTGCTAGGAGCCTGTAATGACTTTTGAGGTCTGGCTCTCCATGGGAGAAGCTGGATGTGGCTGGATCACTTAAGAGTGCTTCTCTTTGACATTGAGCTGGGCCTCTTCGATCCATTATAATTAGGTTTTCCTTGTTTTCCCTTTTAATAATTGAATTTGAAAAAAAGCAATGGAAATAAAACAATGGTGGAGTCTGAGGCTGAGATGAGCTCACAGCTTTCCTCTGGAGCATTGCTGAGCTGTGCTTCAGGCCAAGGGTTCCCTTCAGGAAGGACCATGGTTGCCCTCTCCAAATCTTGGTCAGCCACAACATCTTGATCTGTAATCTCTGGATGTCCAAGCATGTTTGTAATTATTTACAGTTCCTCTTAGCTGAATATTAAGGCAACCATTCCTGCAGTCTCACCAAAGATGTCTGGGCAGGATTTTATAAAACTAGGCAGGGATGTTGTACTCCAAATGACACCCTGTTTGCACCCAGGCAGTGGTTTCACCTGCAGTTTTGGGGATAAGCAGTCCCTGCAAAATTGCTTCTGATCAAAGTATTTAGAAATGTGGGAACTTTCCCTCCATCCCCCTCGTTCTGCATATAGTTGCCATAGAGACTGTGCTCTGGAGTCCTTGAAAATCCATTGTTTATCTGGCACAAATGTACAAACCTGCAGTGCTGAAACATTCATGTTTTGAAGCATCCTTTTCCCGTGCAGACCTGGTGAGGACCTGACATCCTGCAGTGCTGCAGATCTGGATATTATTGGACATGGGTCAGGCACAATCAGACAAACTGATAATGGGTATAATTAGCACCACCAGGGATTAGCAGCAGTAACAAAAAGCCAGGGTAAGCACTCCCTCCCTGGGGAACTGGGCAGACTGGCAGTGCTGGGCAGATGATCACTTGATAGGGGAGATAGGCATCAGCAAAGGCCTCAGCTCAGCACTTGTGTTACCTCTTGAAATTGCTTTTTTTTTTTTTAAATACTTAAAAACCTCCTGGTGTTTCAGTTCATGCTGGAATCTTGCACACCCAACTGACTTGGGGATCAGCTTGGCATTTCCTTGGCATTTTCCATCCCACAGGGGACAGTCTGTGTCACTGTTGTTTCTCCCAGTTATCATCTGGGACAGATGGATCTCCTTTCCAAACTGGAAATAGGAGGTTAGGTGGTTTTCCTCAGGGTCTTGCCAGGTACAAGGCTGGGAGTACTTCTGGCACCCAATCCTCTGAGCTCTTGTTGTTTTCCAGGTAGTTCATCTGTTTGCACCAGCAGGCATGGTGGGATGAGTGTGTTTGGGTTACTGACTGTTCCTACTCTCAGCATTCCAACTGCTCATCTCCTCCTGCAGCACTGCCATTCATTACACTGGATTGGAGTAAACAGGCAGGAAGCTCTCTAGTTTAGAACAGGAGGTGGATGAATTTATTTTTTATTCAGTTTTTAGTGATTTTGTGGGTTGTTTGTTGGGTGGTTTTGGTCTTTTGGGGAGATTTTTGTTGTTGGGCTGGTTTTTTTTTTTAGGTTTATTATCATTTTTGGATCTGCTGAGATCAGTTTGCAAGGCAGGAAAAAAAAATCTGAGCCAGCTTAGACAAAGTGGAGCTGCCAGACATATTTCAGCAATATATACTTCTGCTTTAGCACAGCATGAGGTGTAGGCACAGGACACTTGTAGCTGAGTGTGGTAGAGCCTTCCAGCATCTTTTTCCTGGCCACTGCTGCTTTCTGCTGCAATCTGTTAAAAGTTCTGTGTGGTGTTTCAGGGTGGGTTACCCTGCCTTGGTCTCCTCTTTCTGATGCATGTGTGTTATCTCTCTGCTCTCCACTTTGCTCCCTGGTGTTTCTTTGGGGGTGAAGGTTATCTTCCTGTTCGTTTTATGTGGTGCTTGCCATGCTGGCCTTCTGGTCAATGAGGGGAATTCTTAAGCACTCTGAATGATGACATAGAAACCAGCTGGGGTTTATCGTGGTGTAATACTACCTGTTGTTTTGGCTGGTCTCCTCCAGAGCTGCTGTAAATGCCACGAGGGCTCTCAAAGGGCTGGAAGTGTGGGTTGCAGGTGCAGAAACATGACTGGCAGGCCAACAGGTAAGTAAAGCTTAAAGGTCATCAGATCCAGGCTGTAATTCTTCCTGCCTCTTGCTGAAAACAAGCTTCCCAGCTGAAAGCAGCCAGCTGTGGGTCCCCTCCCCAAGAAATCAGCCTTCCCCCAGCCACAACAGGGTGAGAGAGCTGCTGTGGGTGTTGGGGTCTGCAGGTCCATCTCCTGTCTTTGCCTGTAGCAAAGTGTTCTTCCTTCTTGCATCTGAAACGTTTCTTTATAGTGGAGCAGAAATGTTGATTAAAGCTGCTTACTGAACTGCTTTCCTAAGTCAATTTATTTTTTTTCCTTGCCTGCCTAGAGAGGTGAGAGATTCTTGGTGTGGCACTCGGAGTTTGACACCAGCTGGCCCAGGCTGCTCCCCTTGTAGCCACGGTGGGCAGTGACCAGGGCTCTGCAGCATTGTTCTGAAATGCATCAGTGACAAAGAACATCTGTAGGACAGAGGAAATGTGTTTGAACTTGGAAGCCTTTGCTAAAACAGATGTTTGAGGGGCTGTAATTGGTACCACAAGATAGGGATTTAAAATCAGGGTAGCAGACTGAACTATCTGCATTTGAGTTTCAGCCTCCTTCAGTCCCTTCCTCCCTCCCCCAGCCCTGATTTCAAATTGCATGTTACAGAAAGGGGACAGGATGACAATGGTACTCTTTGAATTATAGGCTTCTTGGCCAGAGGAGCTGGCAGGGCAGCAAATGGAAATCTGGAGAAATCCACTCCATTTCCAACTGTGAGAACTGAGATTCATTTTGCAGCTTATTTGTACAGTGTTAAAATCTGAGACACGTTTGTGGTGTCCAGCCTGAACCTCCTGTGTTCTTCTGGGCTGAGGGGATGGTCTGGGCCAGTTTCCCATTGTGGGGTTTCTGTTGAGAACATCAGGAATCCCAGAGGAGGGCTGGGTGGGTGTTAGGGGCTGGGGAAGTGGAGGTTGCTGCTCTGGGCTCTGCTTAGGTGGTGTTTGGATGAAGGTGTTTCTCAGGCCATTAACATTTTTGGAGCAGTGTCTCCATTCCAGATGGACCCCACTGGGCTGTGCTGGAACTCCAGTCTAACCCTGACATTGTCCAGCTTTCTGGACCATCAGATTTCCCATTACAGGGCTGGAATTAAACCTCAGGACCCCACGACAGTGCAGTGCTGGTCCTGGAGGCACTGCCATGACTCTTGGCCATCCTCTTCCTCTGGGATTGCGTCCCTTGGGGCAGTGCTGTGGTCTCAGTGGGCTCCCTGCAGGTCTGGGTGTTGTGCTCCATCCCACAGAGCACTGGAGCCTCTGTGGTCAGGCAGGGCCATCTGGAGAAGGCAGCATCCTCACTTGGTCAGTCTGACTCACACTTGGCTGCTCTGGCTTGTGCTGATCTGTTGTTTCTGTTTGATTTCTAAGTCGTGAGGAATCTGTGTCCCAGCTAACTTTGTGTTCCCAGCAGAGGGCTTTCTGCTGGCCTTGGGTTCCTGGTGGTGGCTCTTAGGCTCTGGTGCTACCAATTTCTTGAAGAACTGGGATCTGTGACCTTTTTATCTGTGGGACCATTTGTCTCCTGAAAACATCTGTAACATCTGGAGCTTTCTTCCAGGGGATAGCACGTTGTAATTGAGGAGTAGGAAACAGATTATCAAGTCCTGGGGAGATTTGTCTCTTTGATACATCTTCTTGTCATTTTTTAAAGGAATCCAGTTAGTTGTAAACCAGGAGAAGCAGGGTAATGTTTCTAATAATGCCTTAAAACCACTGGAGTTTTAACAAGAGATTTTCTTCCCTTAGAAAATACTGTGTTCATCAGGTTACCTTTGCACTTCCTGGCTTTTGCAGACTGTGAGATCCTGCATGTGTTATTCTGTGTGTGCTTTAGGCTCCCAGCAGAGGGGTTCTGCTGGCTGCCTGGTTTCTCACTGAGGGGGGACAGACTGTGTTGTGCTGGGAGCCCAGCGTCAGGTCTGGTGGCTACTGGTGAAGCTTCTGTGTGCTTCAGGAATAAGGTCTGGAAGAAGCTTGTGTGTAACCTTCAAGGGAGCAGAAGAATTCAACAAATTGGGCTAGCAGCTCTGAGCAGATGGATACTTCTTTGCCAGCTCAGTTGTGCTGATAAGAGAAGTAGGTCAGCTCTGTGGAGAAAGCATTTTATCTGCATACTTCTCTTAGCTGGAATCCTGGTGCTCAGCTCTTGGAGCAGCCTTGCTGACTTGCAGCTCTGCTGTGCTCTCCCATCTCCTGTTTTCCTTGGGGTCAGAGTGTGGTCTGAAGCCCTTTTGCTTTCCTCTCTGTGCCATGTGCTGCTTTTACCCTGGGGGTGATGCAGGGGGTCCCCAGGGCTGTAAGTAGCATCTTCCATGGTGTTGGTGTAATGTCTCTGGCTGAAGTTCATAGGGCTGTTGTTCAGCTCTGGAAGTCTGTTGCTCTGTCTCTTGGCAGTGGATGAGGATCCAGCAAGCAAAGAAACATCTCTGGTGTTTATTCCAGGGGAGAAGGCTCTTGGAAAGGAGCATAAGAAAAATTTGGCCTTCTGTGGTCAGCCACTGGAGCAGCTGTATTTTAAGGTGGGAGTCTGTCTGCCCCAGTCCCTTTTCCTTGCCCAGGGAAGCTTGTTTGGTGCCCACTGAGTGGATCAGTCTCTGGTGGCTGCAGAAGTGGAAGCTGAAATTCACTCAGGCATCTGGGATGTTTCACCCAGGGGTCCCCCAGTCCTCTGATCCCCATTTCTTTGGTATATTAGTTGCATCTTTGAGGTTTTCTCCAGGTCCAGGGAGCTGCTGCAGTGGTTCTTTTTGCTGGTTACCCATCCCATTACAGCCTCTTGATGAATTATTTTGTGTAATGATTTCTGTGTGTGTGTTCATTGCTGGAGCTGTACAGTAGATGACACAGATGAAATGAAGCCAGACACTGCTCTCTGGCCAGGGGAATGACTTTCAACTGCAGTGTCCCTTTTGTCACTGGAAGTGATGCTGACTGATGCAATGTTAAACTGTGAAGATTCAAGCTAGAAAATGCTATTAGTGTGAGATCCCCCAAGAAGATGAATTGCAAACCTGGAAATCTTGAAGTGAAAGCATCCCTTGCATCCCTGGGTGCACTCGAGACAAGCAGAGGGAATAACAACACTTTGGGAATAACACGTGCTCCTGGATGATGGATGCCCAGAAGCATTAAGCTTGCTTGGCACTTCTGACTTGGAATTCTTCATGTTATCTCAGTCTTAGTGTGACTGTGTATCAAGTATTTCACAGGTTAGAACCAACACCTTGCACTTTGTCCAGACCAGCAATTGCAGCTCGTTTTCAGTTTGGGTTGTGTTACATTTTTGAATGTTCTGGGCTCCCCAGTTGAGATATAATCGAATTCCCTGGTAGTTTGTGGTTTGGGTTCCCATCCCAAAATAGAATCTTGCCAGTGGTATAACAGCTGGAAATTTCAGTATTAAGTTCATATTCCAGCTTTTTGTCTTTAAAATGAAGTGAAATCAGATGGCAGGGTCTTGCTCAACCTAGACTAAAGTAACCAAAGACTGAAAATAATCTGCACAAATATGATGTATTTTGGAATTGTCACCAGCTGTGGTAGTGTTCACCCATGGTTTAGATAACTCTGAACATCTGAAAACAAAAATCCTGTCAGCAGTGGACTTAATGTAGATTGATTTGAAATGGTATAGCCTAGAGAGAACAGCATTATGTTTAAAAGTAGAGGAGTACCTCAAGATACCCCTGGCTGTTTCACATGAAGCCGTAGGGTGAGCTGAAATTTTGTCACCATGTGATGGATTTTTGTGTTTTTTTTCCCCCCCTCCACTTCCTCCCTTGCCCAAATCTTGCAAGACTTACTATTGTGAGGCTGAGTTCATTGATTCCCTTGATACTTGGAGAGGAGATGAAGTCCTGAAGTCCCCCTCCAGCCTTGCTGGAGGCACACTGCTTCTCCACCAGGATGATTTCCTGCTCCTGTGGTGTAATGCCAGTCATGGCCCTGAGCTTGCTGGAGGACACACGATCACCTTGGTGTCCCAGGGGGTTTATCTTATGCCTTTGGGGCTTGTGAGCCCCTGCTAGGCTGGTTGCCATGAGTGGCTGGGCTTTGCTGGCCCTGTTCCCTGCAGGGCTCAGCTGGAGGAGCTGGCAGCAGAGCCTTGCCTGCTTGGCCTCCCCCACGGATGGGTCTCACTTTCCTTCCTCTGCCAAAGGTGCACTGAAAAATCCTGTCCTTAAAATGAGCTGCCAGGCTTCTCTTCTAGCTGACTGAAGCTCCAGAGGCATTTGTAAGACACCATCCTGTGCAGTTTGGGAAGGCTGTAAAATATTTATGTGGCACGTGTAAGCAGCTGGACTATGGCCAAGGCTGTGTGTATCCCCCAGCACATCCTGGTCTGCAGCATGCTGGGCACTCCCTGGGGTTACAATCCCCAGAGGTTGCACAACCAAGCCCTCTGAAGTTAAGAAAGGCCAGAAGTGAGTGATTAGGAAACAACCTGGGTCATAATGTGTTCCCTTTTCCACATACAGTGGGGTATGGCTCAGGGCTCAGGGCTGGTTGGGGTGGTGGGGCAGAGCCCTCCTTGCCTCTGTGGATGGGATGGTGTTTTCTTCAGGGCTTTAAAGCCTCTGAATGCTTTCATTTTCTGTTCCATATGCAGCTCTGTACCTTATCTAGCACGTGATGTTCAAAGTGTTTGGGAGAGTGAGTTACTAGATTCCTTGTGGGCTTTTCTCTGGTGCTTATCTCAGTGGTGGCCAACTGCTCTGCAGATGTTGAAGCATCCATGGCCTGATTATTGGCCTGGCATTATAACCTGCTTTCTGTTATTTTTATTTTTTTTTTTATATAAAAGGTTTCATCTCTGAGGGCTCAGTGCTGTTGCAGCTGAGGCCCAAACATCTCAGCCCAGGTGTTCAGAAGGACCTTGGGCTGCACAGCTGATGTGTTGCTCCTCAAGAACCCCCTGGGCTTCCCTGCATCAGGGGACACCATTTCACTGGTGGGACTGTCCCCTCTCCCTGCTGGCCTTTAACAAATAGGGCAGGTGCCCCTGCTATTTATCATCATTCCCTGGCATTCCTTATAAGGTATTTTGATTTTTTTTTCTCTTTATCTGCTTCTCATTGGTTTACAGATGTCTGAGACTGTACATTTGTTCCAAAGCTGCCACTGAAGCTTTGCAACCTCTTCAGCAAGGCTCTAATTCCCAGTGTGGGGTCTCACATTCTACTGCTCCAACTTATCTTGACATTTCCCACTTAAGCAAGAGCCTTCCCAGTCCTAAGTACCAACGTTCTGCAATTGCTGTTCTCTCTGTCCAGTGGATTTGTATCTCCTACCCCCTTTTAACAGTAGCCTCTGGCTGCCTGTGACTTCAACCAGCCTTTTATTTCAAATGTCTCCTGTTCCAGAAGGGATCACAATCACATGGGCTGAGCAGGATTTTGCCATTAGTGGGGGGTTTTCCTGCCAGTGTTCCCTAGCAGGATGCGTTTCCTCTTGCATAAGCAGCCTGAAAAACCCTCCGAAGCCACAGAAATACATCTGCTGGATTCTTGAGACAGATAAACCCTTTTATAAACAG
Organism: Florisuga fusca; assembly: GCA_038090715.1. NCBI lineage: Eukaryota > Metazoa > Chordata > Aves > Apodiformes > Trochilidae > Florisuga > Florisuga fusca. Next base: position 1,464,982 of record JAAWXA010000024.1, read on the forward strand.
GAAAATGGGCAAACTCATGGTAACACTTGTGACACATCATGATGGGAGATCAGAAAGAAATGGAATGAAAAGTATTACTGTGCTGGCAGGGCTGAGGGCATCCTGCATTTCTAAGGTCCTTTTAACTGCTGACACAAAGACCAGCGGCCAAACAGGCCCAGACAGCAGGCAGCAGAGTTAAATGTTTGGTAAAATTCAGCTGGATGTCACTTGACATTTGGAGGGGCAGAAAAAAGAAGAGGTTTTTGAAGGCTGTTTCCTCTGTCCCCAGTGGGATGTGTAAGGTGCCGAGTGGGATCCAGGAGATCCCTGCAGCTGGAGATCTGTCAGCACTTCTGCTGTCCTGGTCTTTGCAGGGTGTCTGATGCTTCTGGTTTAATTTTGCTGAGGGCTGGAACTCTGGCAAAATTTAAACTCCTTTCAGCTCCTAGTTTTGAGGTTTTAAATCCTCCAGATTTCAAAAAAAAAAAAAAAAAAAAATCTGTGTTTCCTGTCTAGCAAGTGTATAGAGATGGTTCCAGCTCCTTAGCTGAGATGTAGCAGCACAGACAATGGTCTAATTAACTTCCTTTTATAAAACTCCTGCTCCAAGCCCACTTCCTAAGAGCAAATCCCCTTGGACAGCCCTGTTGACCTTGGATGCATGTTCCTGCCCACTCGGGTATTTCCAAGGGTCCCAGGTCACACTCTGAATGTTCCAGGGGCTGAATCAGCCTTTCCTTGGGCTGAATCACCTCACGTGTTGGTGTCTCACCTGCTGAGCCTACAGGCAGGAGGTGGGAGCTCCAGCCTGCACTCTGCCTGCCCTGATGGCCACCCTGAGAACCTTGGGGCAACCAAATTCAGCTGGTGGAGGAGGGGATCCCTTGCACTGCAGCATGGAGAAACAAGTGAGGATGCTCAATACACTTCATCTTTTTAACCAGAGGCTGGGGTAGGGAGAAAATGACATTTTTGTAGGTTTTTTTGTTTTGTTTTGTTTTTGATCAAGCCAACCCTGTTTGGTTTTCACCTGCTGGTTTTCTGTGCTGTGCTGAAAGCTCCCCAGTCCCTGCTCTTTCTAACTCCAGCCTGCACATTTTCCTTCTTCCCCTCCACCTCCCTCCCCTCCTTCTCTCTGGAGAGCAGCCAGATCAAAATGGCTGTGATCCAACGCCAAGAATCACTCCCTTTGCTATGGAAATGAGGACTTGGAGGCTGCTCACCATGTGTTCATCGGAGAGTTCCTGCTGAGGATGATGAGCTGTAGGTGGGGAAGAGGGCAGTGGAGGTGTGCTCCCACAAATCCCTTGGGAACAGATCAGGGTATTTTTGGATACATCTGACTCGTTGCATGCTGAAAAGTCATTTGTAGAAAACCAGAAAAAAGATAATAAAATTACCTTTTCCATCAAAGGGTGAAAATGAGGGAACTGCAGCAGTAGAATTTCCCTGTAGGATAAAGGGTGTTTCTCTTCCATTGGAGCGGGAGGGGTGGCAGATTTCCCAGTACCTGATACTTGAGAGAAGCATTTTTTGAAAAATTTTTTCGTGGTGTTCTGGTACTGATCAAGAGAAGGAAAGTGATACTTGCCCAAGCTATACAAATAATCCTTCTCCTTCGCCATCATATCCACATTCCCAGCATTAGAGCAGACAAATTGCAGAACCTGTGGGTGTAGGATGCATTGACATGGGGCTGCTTTCTGCCTGTTAACTCAGCAAGGCAGCTTTAAAATGTCTTCGAAACCATCAGATTTTCATCTTGGTGCACAGTGGGATGGATGGAAACATTGCCAATGGGTGAACAGTCATGAAAATGGACTGTGCAAAGCAGGGGACTTCTCCCTTCTCCTGGACCAGTTCCTCACCCTGGGCAGTGAGGAGGGGTTTGCTGCAAGATGTGTTTTTCTAGAGCTGAAAAGAGCAGCTTGATGTTTGCAGGAACACCCCTGCTTCTTCAGGGGGGCCTGGTGGTGTCACCTCTTGTGTGCCAACAAGGGATGGAGGTGGCTGAGAGGGATGGATGGAGGGATGGATGGAGGGGGTGATGCTGCTCTTGCAGGATTTGGCAGCTTCACAGCAGTGGATGCAGAGGCCCAGGCAGCACCCAGATAGTGCATGGCTGGGAGGAGCCCTCTTGGGATGAAAATGTCTGTCAGGTCTCTGAGTGAGTCTGCAGAGTAAGTTAGTAACTGGGTGTGGAACTGCATTTTTTTATGGTGTATCTTATTTGGGCCTCCGGGAGTGTGATAGTGCAAGTGTGTTCCTTGTCATTCAGGGATCTGCGAGGGGAAATTCAATTTTTTTGTGGGATTCAATGGGGCTGGGGCTTGTCAATCCAGCCAGGGAAGGGAGCTGGTGCCCTTGGATGGGAGCTGGGCCCTGCCTTCTCCTGGGGACCCACCGAGCCCCCAGGGCTGGCAGCACTCAAACCACAAGGTGTCATTTGCTTCAGCAGAGCTTCACCCATCCATCGTGGATAACTTTATCTCTTCCTTTGCCTGAAAACGAAGCAAAAACCTGCACTGCACTGTGAGCTCAGCAGTTGTGGTTTCCTCCCCCAAATAATGGGTGCATTTCACTGCCAGGGGAGTCATCACCTGTCCCTGTGTGCAGTCACTTGCTCCTGGTATTTTACAGTCCCCATGCAAGGCACTGCCTGCCCCTTGGCTGCAGCTGGAGGGGAACTCTCAGGGTGTTGCTGTGAAAAGAACTTGGTGTCTGGTTTTTGCACCCTTACCTGCTGGCTGGGGCTGGCAAGCAGCTCCTGGTTTGTCAGTGTGCTGTCACGGGGTGTGTCTGGCGGGGCCTTTTCTTCCTCCCGGAAGTGAAAAGGAGTTGGCAGAGAATGGATTATGCAATTCTGTCAACTCATGTAAGCTGGGAGGAAGCCTAAGTTCATCTATGATATGATAGTAATCATTAAGAATTTATATATAGCTCTTTCCACATGGGCATCTGGAACACTCCAGTCATTCATAAAATTTTGCATTGAGACATGACACCTGTTTTTGGTTGTGGGTTGTTTGTTTTTGGTTTTTTTTTTTTTTTTTTGGTTTGTTTGTTTGTTTGTTTGTTTTTTGTTTTTTTTTAATTATTTATTTTATTTTATTTTATTTTTTAATTTTATTTTTTTTCCTTGAACTTCCTGAGTCTGTGATAAAAGGGAGATTGTGCAATTCTGTAGCTTTGAAATGACCAAACTAATTGGGGAGATTGAAGAGGCCATCAGTACAGAAATGGTCCAGGGAAAACCCCACCTTTTTCACAATGGCTGGAAATAAATCCAGAGCCCTTTGTGCCTGTGTCACCAGCTCAGTGGTGGCCAAAAGCCATTGCCAGCTGCATGACCCCTGTGAAGGGTTGGTGGCCTTTCCTCCACACCTGGGGACAGATGTTCTCAGTGCAAACATGACTCTAGTTGTTTCATTTATTATCAGTGGGTGCAGAGAAGCTGGCTTTGCCCCAGCAGGTAACTTGCTGTGCCCTCAGTGGGGGCTTTGCTCTTACCATGGCACTGGTGGCACTGGTGGCACTGGTGGCACTTGCAGCCATCGAGGTCCATGCTGGCAGCAGCTGCTCAGATGGAGCCAGAGCTGCTCTGGGGTGGTCTCTGCTAATTCCCTAGGGGAGGTGGACAGGACAGGGGGAGCTGGTGGAAAACAGATCCTCTGCTTATTTGTGCTTATCTCTGCAGAAACCAGAGTGTTTCACTCCATAGCTGTTACGTTCACTGTAACATTTTTCTCCTCTTCAGGCATCTTACATGACTGCTTGTTTCCCAGCTCTGATGAGTGCTTTCCTCCTTTACTTGCTCAGCTTTTTGTTGCTGTTGATTTTTTTTTTTTTAACCCCTGAGACTACAAAAGTCCCTCTTTTCTTTTCACACAAAGCCTCTGCAGCTCCAGACATGCTGTACAGCCCTTTATCACTTCTGCTGCACACAGGCTGAGCTGCACTCAGTGTCTCTCACTCCAAGAGCATCAAGCAAGAAGCTCCATGAAGCTTGAGCAGTTTGGATTTTTTTCTTTTTTCCAGTTTCTCCACGTGCTTGGGGGAGACCTACTGGGAAAAAGACAGGAGATGGACTCTGCTTATTTTTAATTTGGGATTTTGCTTTCCCTAGAGACTGGAGCAGAAATATCTTTCTCGTATGGGAAAGCAGGATGCTGTATGGAGGGTCCTTGGTCTCCTGCAAGTCTTAAAGGGGGGGAAAAACATTTATGATGGGGAAAATCCTTTGTGACTGCCCTGTCCTCCACGTGTGTGACCTTACGGAGCCCTCGCGAACGCACACGAGGGCAGGAGTGTTGTTTGCTTCCAGGGTTGTTGTTCACATCATGCAGTGTTGTTCCTGTGTCATCTTCTTCCAGGGCTCTGATGCTGGAATTTTCCACACCAATCCTTCTATTCTAACTCGAGCCTCCTTGAAAATGAATTTTTTTCTGAAGTGCTACAGACACGCTAAGTTAATTTGAGTCATTAGCTTGTTTCCATTACTCCTGTCTGCCTAGGAGACTAATTTTATTATTTTATTTTTTTTTTACTTAGTGAGATTTTGGAGTTAGAAAAAAGAAATGGAAGCTAGTGAACATGTGGAACCACTTCACAGGAACACTGGATTTTGAGAGCTTGCATTTTTATTTACATCTTCAGGACCCTGTCTGACTTGAAAGTAAACAAGTTCAATCCGAGTCTAGATTTATCCCTGAAAATATGTGGAGACTTGTCTAAAAATTGCTTTTAGGATTAGGAACTTCCTTCAGTGAGAGAATACATTTCCAACGGGGAAAACGGATGCTTAACTGGCAGATTCTTTCTGGGAAGCAGCCTTGGAAATGCACCTCAGTTGTGTTTGCTACAAAACAACCTGAAATTTTATTTAAAAAACAAAAAGGCAAAACTGGTTGTGGACTCCTCGGGTCTAAAACAACCTAAATTAAAAAAAAAACCAAACCAAAAAGGCAAAACTGGCTGCAGACCCCTCAGGTCTAAAACAACCTGAAATTTTATTTAAAAAACAAAAAGGGAAAGCTGTCTGCAGACCCCTGGGGCCTAAAGCAGAGTGGAGGAAGAGCGAGCGAAACGATTTTGCGCCGCTGGAAGGGGGCGATGGTGCAGCTGAGAGGGTCTCACCAGAGGTCCTTGGGCAAGCAGGAGGTCCCTTGCCCCTGTAAGTGATCTCCTTCTCTTGCCATTCCTCTCCCCTGCAGACACGATGAGGCGAGTGGTACGACAGAGCAAATTCCGGCACGTGTTTGGCCAGGCGGTGAAAAACGATCAGTGTTACGACGACATCCGCGTCTCCCGCGTCACCTGGGACAGCTCCTTCTGTGCAGTAAACCCCCGATTTGTTGCAATAATTGTAGATGCTAGCGGTGGGGGAGCATTCCTGGTGCTGCCTTTGCACAAGGTAAGTGGGTTTTTTTGCAAGTTTCTTGCTGTGACACACATGGTGGTTGTTTTTTCATGCTAGTTCAGGAATCGCGCTGGGGCTGTCAAAGTCGTGCCGTGTAAGAATCCATTTAATGTCCCTCTAATCACTGGGATGCTTCCTGTACATTAAACACAGTAAATAAGTGGTTTGCTTGACTAATCTGAGCCAGTTCTTCATGGCAGAAGTTTCTATGGAGAATCATGCTCCTAATTAAGCCTCTTGATTAATGATAGTGGTTCAGCCTTTTTAGCTCTGAGTATCACACATTTCAGGAATGCACCTGATCCCAACTACTCCTTGCAGCCCAAAGAAGACAAGAATAATCTTGATAAACAAACCATCTCCAAGTACCATCACAGCTGTCCTGCAGTCCTCCCAGACCACAGGACTGTGTCTTGGCTTTACTTCAGCCAGATGTTATCCCCTGGTACTCGATGTACCCAGGAGATGGGCTTCATCTGATCCTGGGCAGGGAAACACCCTTTAACATTCTCTGCTGTGCAAAATGCTGCAAAGTCCACAATAAATAATCTTTCAGTGAGCCCAAACACACACTTTCCTTCTTTGAATTTATTTGTAGAGCCCCAGGGGTGTGCTTTGCAAAGCACACAGGGAAGTTTGGTCCCTGTCCATCAGCCATGAGAATGGCTGGATCGGGAGATGAGGAGGCTGAAAATTTGGGTGCTGGAGCCTTCTCTTGCCATGCTGTGCTATAAAGCACACAAATTAGCAGGAGCAGTGCCTCAGACTGAATATAAATTCCTGTTGCCCCAGCACTGAATAGAAAAAAAAACACAAACCCACAGAGCACCTTTTTTTCACCCTTGTTGGAGAGCGCTGCTCTTGTCTCCCTTTCAGCAAATCCTTGTGATAAAAGCCTTTTTCTGTAATATTATTTTCTTTGTGGCCCTCGAGCTTCTCTTAACTATACACTTAAGATGTCCTCAGTCTGTCATCAGCCCTGTCCTTTTTTTCCAAGCTCCATCTGCAGATCTGCCTTGGTTATATATAGAAATAGTGACCAGAATTGTATATAGCAACCCACACGGTGACTGCATTACAGGAGCAGAGGCAGCAGCTTCTTCTCACTTACGCTTTGGTTGTCTGAAGCAAAGCAAGCCAAACCCCTGCCCTCCTTAAATAGTTGGTTTTGTTGGTTTTTTGGTGATTTTTCTGCTCATCTTATGAGCAGCCCTTCTTTGCAGGTATTCTGGTTTGTGCTCATCTCCAGGCCACGTGTCCTGCTCTTGCCCAAGCCACGCGGGGAGGCACTGATCTCCATGAGAAGTCTCTTGCTCAACCCCACACGGAGTTGCACCCATGTTGCATCACAGCACCCTCAAATGCTGATGGCAGAGGATGCACACACACCCCTCTTTTTGTCTCGCTTCCCAATGTTTTCTCAGCCCCTGGAAGCAATTCCTGCTAATTCTGAGTGATGCAGCCTTCTGCGTTTTCAAGTGCCATCTTAAGGTTGTGAGGTTTTTTTTACATTTATTCAGCTCTTCTTCCTGCCTTCCTCTGGATTTGTCGTGGCCTTTGTACCTCTGCTGCGTTCCTCTCAAGTCTTATACAGCTTACTATTATTATTAAAATTGTTCTTCATATTTGCATGTGAGGTTTCATGTGAAGGGGGAGGAACTCTGTTCCTAAACTCCCCAGCCCAGCACGTTCTTTTGCAATGCAACACGTTGCTGGTTTTGCTCTAACCAGTTCCTGTGTTCCTCATTTATTTTTATAGCCTCAGCTGATGAAGTTGTTCCTTCACCACCCCAACATTTTGAGTTGGTAGAGAGCAGAGGTGTTCATTGTGCTCGTGCTGTGATATTCAGGGTGGGGAAGAAGGGTCAGTTTCAAGCCGTGGCTCTGACATGACTGTAAAACTTGAGCTGTAAAAATGCACTTGCTGCATTACAGACCCTTCCGGAGGCTCCCAGGGTCTGCAGGGAAAATGGTCCTCCTAAAACTTCATTTCATCCTGTCCACATTATGTGGGTTACTCTGAATTACTTCTAGTGTGGCTTGACCTCCCAGCCCAGAAAAAGCACTATTTCCTCGTGGTAAATGTCTTGCTCCTTCCCAAGTTTTCTGTAGTATTCCAATTTTTCACATTTCTTTCCTTTTTTTTTTTTTTTTTTTTNGGTCATGGCAGCTCTGGCGGCCGCCGGCTGCCGCCGCGCTGATTGGCCAGGACGCGGCGCGCGGCAAGTGCGCCGCCATTAACCCCTGCGCGGCCGCCGCCATCAGCCCCGCCCGCTGCCGCCGCCCTCCCCGTCCTGTCAGCGGCCGCTTCTCCGGCACCGCCGCCAGGGAGGGTCCCTCCGGCGGGAATTACGCGGGGACTCCGGGCACTGCGGTTTCCTTTCGCCCCTCCTGCATCCCCCTGGACTCTCCGCAGAGCCCCGTGCGGAGCAGCCGCAGCGGCAGGCGCCGGGGCCGGTGCAGCTGAGGCGGGTTTGGTGTTGGTGGCTGTGGAAAGGCTTTGTCTGAACTTCCTGTGTTCCCGCATGCACATTGCAGGGGCTGTGCCAGGAGCTCGCCATTCCCATGCTCCTGAAAGCTGCAATTCCCCCAGGTTGGTTGGGTTTGCAGGGGGATGGCCTCCCTTGCAACGAACTGCGTGTTTTTTTTTTTAAAAAAGGTTGTAATTTGTATCAATAAAAGGTGTGTGGATCACAAGAGTCAAGCAAATCAGCATTAACTGCACATTGAAAACTCGCCTGCTGGTCTCAGGCAGTGGGTGTCACTGAGCAAATGGAATTTAATTCCATTAAACTGGAAGCTTGGAGGCTCAGAGTTGAGTTGATTTTCTTAGAGCCTCATCCCAGGTGCCAAACAGTTGGGTGTGCACGGAGGGAACCCCAGGATGAAGCTCAGCAACCCAGTGGTGTGTGCCTCAGCCTTCTCCATGGTGGGTGTGTGCTGCTGGGTGAGATGGAGGTCACCCCAGCGTGCTGGGTTGTCAGGGGGTTCAGGCAGGTGAAAGAAGAAGCAGTTGTGCTGCTGGCATCCCCTGGACATTTCTGGTGTGAGCAGGATGAGTGCATGGAGCAGGTCTTGGTGCCCAGCTCAGCTGCAGGTTTGGTCTTTCACAAGAGCCTTGTGCAAGGACCAGGAGCTCTCCTTGCTCTTGCAGCCTTCCCATGCTCAGCCCAGATGTGCAGGTTGCTGGGTGGTGGGCTTCTCATCTTTTGGCATCCTTCCCAGCAGCAGGAGCCCCTGGGATGTTGTGTTTGGGCTTTCAGATGACTGGAATCAGCAGCACAGGGGTCTCCCTGCCTCTGCTGTCCAAGGAGAAGGGTTTGGGGGGGTTGTGCTCCCCCAACCCAGTGGGTGATCTCTCTTTTACAGCCCAGAATTAAACTTTGTGGTTTTCTTGATGTGCTGGGGAAAGTGACTTAGAAACACCTGGGCTTGTGCATGGTGCTGGCAGTAGTCACAATATTTTTTTTCTCCCCTTCCCTGAAAACTCTTTACAGTTTGCATCTGCAAAGAAAAAAGACTGCCACAAAGGCAGCTTCCTCTTTGGTGCAGTCATCTCTTCTGAGAAAAATACTGTCAGCTGAAAGTCATGTTATGTAAGGCCTTTAGAAGAGGCTCATTCAGTCCCCCTGGATGTACCTTTTATTAGATTTTCCATTTGTGTGCCTGACTCCTTCCTGCACTCTGTGCACAGGCAGCATTCCTGCAGAAGCTGTGATCAGATGGTGCCCTGAGAGGCAAATGAGCGTGTGGGTGGGTGAGTGCACACCTCGGGAAGGATCTTGAAGGAATATGTTGTTCTGCAAGTGACATGCCTTAGTGTTCAGCCATGGCATATGCAAGTTGTTAATCAGCTGTTCCAGATCCTCATTCCTCCAGGAAGGTCTGGGGAAAAAAAATGCTTGTCTGAATTGTGTGTAAAATAAAAATCAGGAGCTTCCTACTGTGGTGGGTTCACTGAGTCCCTCCAACAGTTTTGGGTGGAGTGTAGATGGAAGGACATGAATTAAATTGAGTTACTGTCATCCTGACTTAGGCTGCTGCACAGACCCTGTCAGTACTGGTGCTCTAGGTCTTTTTTTTTGTCTTTTTTTTCTTTTTCTGGTTGGATTGCCATGCAGTTGAGTGTTTTTGTACATTGGGCAGAGGAGATTAAAAAAAAAAAAAAAGGCAGCTCTACATCAGGACATGATGCAGAGACATTTTAACATGTCTTAAGCTATCTTGTGGCCAGCAGGACTGCTGAGCCCTGCTTTCCTGGAGGCTGCATAGAGCAGTTGTTTCCCAGTTCCTTGCACATCCTTTCTCTCTTGGCCCATCAGCACCCATGGGTGCTCCTTAGCCCAACCACAGTGCCTGTGCTGCTCAGGAGAAAAGTGGGCTTGAGTTCAAACTGCACTGTCCTCAGTGGGGCACAAATCTCATTTATTTCACCTTGGATTTTTTCCTTTAAGGCTGATTTTAAAAAGGTTGGGATATTTATCACTGTCACTTGGATTGCAGTGGCTCATCAGGTTCTGGTGTAGCAGGGAAGAGGGGGCAGGCAGTGTGCCTAATAAATCTCTTTTTTCTAGGGAGGTGATCAGCAGATACTTACTGCCCTTGTCTAGCAGTCAGCCAGTGGTTTGTACAAATATTGCTGCAGGTTTGAAGCCTTGTCCAGTTCCTGAGTTGTTGTCACTGGTTTGTGTAGGATAGAAATGTGTAGATAGAGCCCACAGAGACACAAACACCTACTGCAGGGCTGCAGGGGCCTGAAATGGAGCATGAAGTCCTGGCTTAGCCAACTACAGTGAAATCCTGGAAATCCAGAGACAAGATGAGTTCAGCAGGAATGGTTGGAATGGATTTGGCTTCTTCCCTTGCCCAGGCTTTCTTCTGTCTCCCCTGTCTGCATTTTTACTGGTCCCAGTTTGTTTCTCCATGGCTGATGCTGGAGTTCCCAGCTCTCAGGGGTGAGGTCTCTGTTTTGAGTCTCTGCATCCTCTGCCTGAAGAACTTCCTCAGATAAAAGTCAGCTGAGCCCAAAACTCAATTTTGAAGTGTGGTTAGGGCAGTTCTCTAGGAAGGGAGGATTGGCAGCTGGAATTCCTGACCCGTGCTGCACACCCAGTGACAGGAGCTGGCAGTTGGGGTTGAGTTTGGGAGGTTGTTCCTGTTGCTTTTTGCCTTTTTTTTTTTTCAAGCCAGCATGTAAATAGCTGATTGCAAGTGATTCAGTGGAGGATTCTGCAGACAAACATTGCCCTTTGCAGTGTGAAGCATCCTGCAGTTAGAACCAGCTCGGAACCACTGCAAAACAGGAAGCTCCTGGTGCAGGAACTGGTCCTGCTGCAGCTCCATCAAACCCTTTGCTCTTTTCTCTGCACCCATTTAGATCTGGGCACTTGGGAACAAGGACCTTTTTCTCTCTCCTGTTGCAGTCTGTCATGTCACAGCCTGCAGCTGCCAAGGTGAGAGCAGAAGCACTGCTGAGGAGTTTCTGGAGGGCACAGCAGTGTCCTGGTGCTCTGGTCTGAATGCCTGGAAGTCTCTCATGGCATGGCATGAGAGTAAACCTTTTGGGAGTCCCACTTCTCAGGAACTTGAGTTCTGGATGCTTGGATGGGTGTGCTGGGTGACTGCTGTCTGTTTGTCCTGGTCACCAGAGAGCCATCCACCTCCATGACATCTGCTGCTGTGTTTCCTCCCAGCTGCCTCCTGCATCAGCAGCTGCTGCAGCCAGAGGAGGAGTTTTGGTGGCCAGTCAGGACCCTGTGAAACTTTTGACTTTCTTGTAAGGAAAATAACACAATTTAGGGAAGAAAAAAGGCAAACTGGCTCAGACAGAGGGCAGACACCAAACAGTTTGTATTTCAAACTTTGCAGTTGTGACCTGATTTCCTTCCTCAAACTTCAGCACACGAAGGTGGGGAGAGAGCTGCTTTTGCTCATGCAACTTGATGCCACTTCCCTATTTTCAGTGGCCATTTTCATGAGCACAGCCCTGGGCTGGGGGAAGCAGCTGTTCTCTCTGATATTTTTACCATAATCCCTGAGCTGTTTCCTGCAACCAATTGCCCTTTTCTGGCAGAGAAGCAATTGTAGGACAGTCAAATTAATTCATAAACCTGCCACTTTGGGAACACCTTTCCTGTGCTGCTTACCTGTCCCTTTGGGATTTAATAACAGTTTTTATTCTCATCTGTAATATTTTTCCTGATCTGGGATAGATAAAAGCACTAAGTGAATTATTTTGGCAAGGTCAGCCTTCTGCCTGTTGAAGGACCTGAGTGTTGAGTGTGTTTCCATCCAGCACATTAATGCTAATCCTCAAATTCACCTGTTTGGCTAACTTTGTATAAAATATAACTCTGGAGTTTCAGAAGTTGTTAGTGTGATGTGTTGCTCAGATAGAGCCCAAATGGATTATGAGAAGGTTTTAATTTCTTGAAGTCATACTGAGTTAATGTTAAGCTGTGTATCAGCACTTGAGATTTATTTTAAATCCTCAACTAATTAAAAGATTACATTTTAAAAATAAAAAAATCTCCAAACCTGGGAGTATTGCAGCAGCATGAAAATGCACCCATTTGCCAGCAAAGTTGCAAACCTATGGTGTTCTTGTGGCAGAGGAATCTCTTTTAAAAAGAACTGTGTTTAGAAAAAGTTGAATTTGGTGATTTTACAGCCTGGTGGGGTTTTTTAATACCCTGCTGCAGGCTTCCTGGTCTTTTCCTTTTGGCAGTGTCCCCTAAATACTGTGTTTTAAAGCTCTTCTGTGCACAGCTAATCCCCCACAATGCCAGGAATAGGGATCCCCTGCTCTGGAGAGGGGGATGTTGCAGGGAGGAGGAAGCCTGTGGTGCAGCCTGCACTGATGGCATTTGCAAAACAGGCTCAGAGAGGTGATAAAGTGGCTCCAGCTCATTTCTCACCATGCTGGAGGGCTGAGGGGAAGGTGTGTGCTGAATCTGGCCCTGAGGTGCTGGACCTGACCTGTGCCAGCCCCCCCAGTCCCCTTTGGAGGGTCAGACTTTGTAATACAGGTGGTTTGGTTTGGTTTAAAATGAGCAGATGCTGTGCATTTGGAAGCCTTGCTGAGGAGAGCTCTTGCTCTGGTGGGTGCTCAGGAAAGCACTTTGGTTTCCTCTGCCCTGCAGAGGTGAGTTTCTCTCTCTGACCACAAGTCAGGAACTTCTCTGCAAGTGCTTGGGCTTCCTCTCCCTGAGCTGCAGCTCTGAGCACTGCTGCAGCCTTCTCAGCCCCCCAGCCTGCCCCTCTGCATCCTCACCTACTCTCATCTTGCTGTTCTGACACTGCTGAGCAGCTGGGTTGGTCCTCACCTGCAGTAGTGCTGCACTGTACTCTCCTTGCTCAATTTTGTACATTTTCTGTGAACAAATGGATGTGAGGTTGCTTGAAGTTACTGCATCTCCCACGCTGCTTCTAAAGAACACCTCATTTTCCCCATGCTCTCCCTGTTCCCATCTTAGAAATGATTTTTCCAACGTCAGGCAGAAAAAGGGTGCACTTGATGCAGATAAACCTCTGTTCACCTCCAGCATGCTGCAAAGATAGCTCTGCTCAGTTTGGTTTCACCTCTCCTTTGCATCTGCTCTTTCCTCTTGATCCAGGTGTCCTGGACCTGAGAAATGTTGCTGTTCTTCTCCAAGTGCCTCTGCATCCATCTCAAGTTCCTCAGCTTGCTCTGGTCCCTTCTGCTTTGGGGCATTGGGACCTCCCTCTTCTTCCTCACCCAGGGAGAGACTTATATCCGTGAGACCTGCTCAGGGATATACAAGACACTGGTTTAAAAATGAGCTCCATTTTTGGTGATCAAAGGCAGGCAGTGGGGTTGCCTGGTCCCTGTGGTCAGCTGGCTGTCACAGGCACTTGGCTGCTGCTGCTCCTGCTGTTCAGGTTCATCATGATCAAAACTGAAAGGTGAAGTTCGTGGTTTAATTTGTTCAAATTGAATTTTTTTTTTTTTTTGCCTCCCTCCAGTAATAAATTACCATAAAAATTCTAAACTGAACTGACAAGCACCCGTGCAGCCTGCAAATAATTATCATGGGCTCCTTTAGAGGATTACTCTGAGCCCTGTCTAGGAGCAAGAATAGGCAGTCCCTGACATCTCATAGTCATATTTTTCTTTTGGTTTGGGTCTGTGTTTGTATTTAGCCTGTAATGTGACTTTTGAAATGTGCTTTTGTGGGTATGCTCTGCATGGTTCTTTTTTAATTGGATAAATTAAAATGGATGGACTATACATGTCAGTTGGATGGAGTAATTTTTTTTTAATCCTATTTCTCATTATGACATCCAGGAGGGATTACACAGGCTAATTTTTCAGAGTCTGGTTTACAGCTTTTCATCTACAACACTTTCACTTTTAATAATCTCATGAACCATTTGAGTCCTTGAGACAGTTTTATTTTATTTTATTTTTAGGAACCTAAATTTGCCCATTTAGGAAGTAGTGTGGTGGGTTTGTTTCTGTAACTTATTCTGTTTGGATCTAGATCTTGTTTTCTTGCTAGCAGAGGTCTTCAAAAGCTGGTATCCAGGCTTGTTCTGATCCTTTCTCCATAAGGCAGCATTTCCCAGGAGCAGCCTTCCCCAGGGAAGGGCCAGGGAGCTTGTGCTGTGAGATGTCACTTCCAAGGTTGAGGAATGTCACCACCAAATGGCAGAAGTGAAATACCACCCAGTTCTTCTGCATGTTTGAACACAAAGGAAGACAACCCTGTCCCCAGACCTCTTCCTCCTTCCTCTTTTCTCCCATCACTCATGAAAAGGTCATTATGGCATTCCCAAGAAACCAAACCCCTTGGAATGGGACTTGGATTCTGGCTCTGGAAGTGCAGGAGTCTCCTGCTCACCCTGCCCCGTGTCTTCAGGATGTTAAATACTGCTTCTGAGGTGTGCAGCCAAGAGAGAGAATAATTAGCTAGAATGGTTTTATTGCCCCTCTCACAGAGGAAGCTGAGGTGCTTGGTGTGTCAGCAGTCACTAACTTATTTTCTTGGGAAGTTTATCTGGGTGGTGAGCTCAGCTTTGGCTGCTGGCCTCCATGTGAGAGGTAGGTAGGTGGGTGGCTGTGGAACTCTGGATCAGCAGCATTTAATCCTGAAAAAATAAAGTGTTTTCCTCTGCACAGCTGCGTCCTAAAAGCTTTCCATTTGAGCAAAATATTTCTGTGATGAAAACAAGCAGACTTGGTAAAACCAGTGACCAGCAGCACCCTTGGTTATCTTCAGCACAGACCAAACCAGAGCTTCTTCCTCCAGCACCACCTTCCAGCTCATTGGGGCTGGAGAGGAGTCCCTCTTTCATTTCCTCTCCTGATGCATGAAGTGATTGAAATTTCATGGAATTTTTAATGTTGATGGAGTTAATGGAGACTGGTGAAGCCTCTCTCTCCACTCTGAGCCATGCCCTGTGCTGTCCAGGTGTTACAGCTCTCTTCTTTGGTTCTCTCCTCCAGACAGGCAGAATTGACAAGTCCTACCCAACAGTGTGTGGCCACACTGGGCCAGTGCTGGACATAGACTGGTGTCCTCACAATGACCAGGTCATTGCCAGTGGCTCTGAGGACTGCACTGTCATGGTAAGTGTGTTTTAAGTTCTCCTGGGGGGTGGTGGTTGCTTTGTGCTCCTGGTGACACTGCAAATGACAAATTGTCCTCTACTGCCCCTGAGGGCAGAGTTCTTGCTGATGGGAGGGTGGTCATGGGTGTTCTCCAGTTTCAGAAATGATGCTGGCTTGGCTGCAGGTCATAGATAAAAATTGGAGGAGAACTAGCAGAGCAAGCTTTATTACCTGCATCCCAGCAGGATTTGGACTCCTAGAACTGGCACTGCTCACCTTGTGTTGGAGGAGGTGCAGCCTCAAGCTTCTGAGAAGAATTTCTTCAGCACTGAGATGGTACTCTGAGTGTCACCTGTCTGTGTCTTTCTGCCTTTGTCTTCAGTTGCTCTGCCATTTTTCCTTATCCTCTGGATTTCTCTGATGTTTGGGAAGAGATTGCCAGTTAGTGGTGAGGTGTTTTGTTGGCAGGGCCTTGCAGAAGGCTCCTTACCTCAGGTATCCTCATGGATGTGTGCTGGGAAGAGGTGGAGATTGGAGGGGAACAAGCCCATCAGGTTTCAGAATTGCTTCAACCCTTGATTGAAGGGTGACACTCTCATTTTTCCTATATCTACAGGTTGTAAGTGGATATCAGAAGGGTTGTTGGTTTGGGTTTTTTAAATAAATGAATAATAAATAATCCAAATTCTGCACCTGCCAGCCTTGGTCCTGAGACCTGTTTTACCTCAGTCAGAGCCCCCCTGGACAATAGATGACCTTGCTCCATGATGGATGTGGAATCCCATGCATGCAAACACAGCAGAATAAGTGAAAGAAAATCCTTCTGAGATGAAATAATGCCAAATAACTTCAGTGATCTTTGGCCATATTTAGAAATGCTGTAGGCTGAATGTTATATTGAGATCTTATTATAGATCATGTCAGATAAATTCTTTTGCTTCTCTTCGTTGTTAAAATGTTTGGGAGGGGATTCATCCCAAGAGGCTTATCCTGGGACAGCTCTTGCCTGGGATCTCTTGGAAGCTGAAACATGTTAACAAAATGTACTGTATTTAATATAAAGAAAACAACAAGCTTCTGTGTTTGTAATCTTTGCTACTGGGCTAGAACTCAACTGTGAAGGATGCAGGAATGTTCCTCCAGAAATCAGGATCCAGAAGGGCTGAGAGCTGGAAGGAGCAGTCTCTGAAACATGAGCATCAACAGGAGCAGACAAAGCTGAGGTCCATGGCTGCCTTCTTGGAGGCAAAATAAGTCTCTAATCCAAGTGCAATGAGAAGTATGTTGTGAGGCTCCAGAGGGATTGAATTATGTAGAAAACCCAAGAGTGTTCAATTACAAGTTGTCTAAATGCTCCTAATGGAGACACAAAGTGTCTGCAGGAGGCTGAGCCCACCACTGAGCAGACAAATCCCTCGAGGCAGGGCTTCACAGGGGCTGTCAGTCTGCAGGGGTGACTTTCCCTCCATCCCTGGAGGTGACAGACCTGTGGGCAGGCACCAGGGTGTGAGTCTGCACACTGGTGTTCACACGTGGGACCTGTGAGTGTGGCTGTGGAAGGCAGGAAGCAGGTGGGAAGGTGGGAGCTGTGGGTCTGTGCTGTGCTTGAAGGAACAAGGAGGTGCAGCTCATGGTTTAGAAGGTGTGAGGTGCCTCTTAGCTGGGTGTTCAGATGCTCTGAAGCTGTGTGCCAGCAGCAAAGAGGGCTGAAGTTCCATGTCATGTGAAGTATCATGGAGCTTCCCACAGGAAGTGATGTATCCCAAACCTTTGGGACAGCTCTTAACTGGGCTGGGCAGAGCTGGAGAGGTGAAGAACAGACTGTTTGGAAGCAGAACTAATGAGCTTTCCCTGTTTTAACTGTTTTCCTGTCCTGACCCAGGTAATTTAGCAGCCTGATTTCTTTCCTTGTCTTGGCTCTGGAGTCCTGCTTCCTGAACAGCCTCTCAGAGTGAACTTGAAAGGACAATTGTTGTTCCTCAGCTCTGAGCCCTTCATTGGCCAACATGAGATGAGAAGTGATGTGGTAGAGGAAATCAGGTGGCTTGCTGCACAACTGCCAGCTGCTTTTAAAACATATCCTGTGTTTTTAAAGAGCATCTGTGCCTTGGCACTCAAAGATTTAGGATCTTACCCTCTGTCACAACAGATCTCTGCAGCATCAGCCAGACATGTTCTGAGGGAGAGAGCATGGCCTGGAGATGCCAGCCAGCCAGCATCTCCAGGATGGGGAGCCCTGATTTCCTGCAGCCAGGATTTTGAACTGCTTGTATCCTTGGTGTTCCACAAGGAAAGTTAGCTTGGCCCTTTCAGAAACTAGAAACATTTTCCTATAAATAAAAGCTCAGGTTTGTAGAAGGTGGAAATACCTAGTGAGCTGCAAATAAATCTGGTACAGGGATGGTATTGGAGATCTTGGACTTGGGGTTGAAGTAAGTGGCTGGGAAACAAGACATCTTTTCCTGATATTGCTGGACTTTGTGGCTGGGACCATCTGCAGCTGATCAAGAGGTGTCTGGAGGACACTTGAGAGGTGTCATTGGTGGGTTCAGGTGATACACCCCATTACTTCTGCCAGCACATTTGACACATTCAGAAATGATTTGGAGCTAGAGAAGGAAAAGGTGGTGGGGGGAGAACACTTAGGGCAGTTGTTCACCCTTGCAAGACCACCTTTGTGCCAGTGGGCACGAGCACGAGTGACCCCAGTGGAGGAAAAGGCAGAAGGGGGCTCCCCAAACCACCTCCTGCTTCCTCCTCCCTGGGAGCAGAGGCTGGGGAAGCAGTGAGTGCTCTTCCTTCATCCCACACTGGGTATTCCTCAGGGCACTCCTTGGCATTAGCCCCTCCTGCCCTTGCCAGTTAGGGCCTGAAGCCAACCAGATGGCTTTGGAGTTGGCAAGTACAGCTCCTTGAAGTGGTTGGAGAGAGAATGAAATGCTTTGTAGTCTGCAAGAGTTGGAGCATTTCCTCTTTCCGCCTTGTTCTCAGCTCCACTTTTCTCCATCCAGAGGAGCACAGGAACCCTCAGCAGACAGGAGCTGTAGGTGATGGCCTGGCCCTCTATGCCCCATTTGCTGGTTTCTTGCTGAATTTCTCTCCTTTTGCAGGAATCCCCATCTCCTCCACCCCACATTGCTTCCTCTAAAACCCTGTGGCATGCAGATACCTTCTGTGGCCTCTTCTGGTGTTCTCTTTGAAGAATGATTTTCTTGTGCCAGCAAATGAGGAATTACTTAAATATTCATGCTTGATATTCTGCTGAATGCCTGTAATGTACTGCAGGTTTTTTAATTCATCTGGAAAATGTTTGATTATATAGAGGCTTGTAGATGGTATCAGATGGCCTTTCTCAGATAGGGAAAATTTGCTTCATCAGAAGGTGAATACTAATGAGTTTGTGGCCAGAGCAGAGTTTATTTGATTGAGCAAATCATGTTTAAATTTAACCAGAAACTGAGACATCATCCTGATGGCAGGCAGTTAAGACATGGTTCCAGGGCCAGCTAGCTGTGGAGGAGCTCTTGCAGCTACAAAAAAAAAAATAAATGGCTGCACAAAGTGCCTTTTCCTGCTGTGACAGGAAAGCAGGGCTGTGGGTGAAACCAGGGCTCCAACTCATTTGTTTCCTCAGGTAATGTGCATAGAGGCATTGATGTTTCTAGAAATTGACCTCATCTTCTCTGCAGGTTGGTGCAGAAGAGACTGATTTTGATTCTCTTTAAAGTGTCTCCAAAAGTGCTGAAAAAGTTTCCTTTCTTTTCCTCCTCACATGCTGTTTGTGCAAAACTTTTTCCCCTCCTGCTCTTCCTCTGAGACCCAAACCTCCCCACACCACCCTGGCCTGACTTCACTTCCTCCATCACAAACAAACCAACTTTAAAACCCCAACCACCCAAAACCCCTGCAGCTGAGAGACTTGGCAGACTGCTACTGATTTTGAGTTAATCTTGCAAAATGTTAAGGTTTCCTTGGTGTACTCCTCCTGAGCCCTCATCTTCAGCAGGGTGAGTCCTGCATCCAGAGTCAAAGTTCCTTAATTTGCCCCTTGAATCCAGTTCCATCCCAGCTGGAGACAGGCACCCCACCCTGTGCTGGAATGAGTGGGCCAGCTGGCTTGGGAGCATACCCTGACCTTTCACACTCCCAGGTTGTGGTTTGGTTTTGTTTGGTTTTTTTGTTTTTTGTTTTTTTGCAATACCAAGCAGGATCATTAGGTCAATAGTTTCTGTAATCTGCAGAGGATTACACTGGTCTGCAGCTGCTGTAAACCAGAGGGGCTTTCCCTTAAAGAAAAAAAACCCAAAACAAATCTGCGTGTCCTCCAGAGGCTTTTAAAAAATCCTTTTTCTTGGTATTTTGTCTCTAAAACCTCTCTTTCCTCTCCCACCCCCTGCACTCTCTGCTTTAAACCTGGTGATGGAGTTTTCTGGCATACCAGTTACTCTGCAGGAGGATCCCTGCACTGCAGCACCACAGGAGGAATGGGGACCTCAGGGATCTGGTGCCTTTGCTCCAGATGTCCCTGGGCAGGAGGAAGGTGTGCTGCAGCTGTAGAAGCTGCTGCTCTCCCTTTGTGGCTTGTCTGCAGGCCATGCTTGGCCCAGAGGCTCATGCTGCTGCTGAGTCTTTTGGTCAATAAATTCCATTTTCAAAGCTCCTCCTGCACAGGGAGGGAGGCTGAGGGATTTGGGGCAGCCCCTCTATCTGGTGGGGGGAGAATGGCTGTGTTCATCCAGGCTTTGCCATTTTGAAGGGCTCCTCAAGGCTCTGGGATAACCAGATGTCTGGCTTCCTGCTTAATCCTCAGTGTAATGTCAGCTCCCATAGGTCAGCCGTGGCTGTCATGGCCTTTTCAGCCAGTGGAGAAGTGGGTTTGGTGTTTTTTGCTGGTTCTCATCCCAGTCTCAGCTGTGCTGCAGCATCCTCCTGCCAGAGCTGTCAGACCCCAGCATCCTCTACCCCTGCACCTCTGGTTCACCTCCCCTGGCTCTTGGGCTTTGCCTGTCCTCAGGGGATTTCCCAGCTCCCGTTTTCTCTTCCCATCTCTCTCACTGGTTTTGGTAGTGGCTGTTTCCTTGCCATGGTGTGAGGGGGTTGGAGTTGGTTCATCCCAGGGACCTGCACACAGTCACAGCATGAAGTGCAGCTGCCAGGCTGGAGCTCAAAGCCCCCGTGTCAGCAGACATGCTCTAAGCTGCTGAGGCTGTCAGGTTGTTCTGCCTGGCAAGCAGCACACTGCTTCTGCAAAAACTGACAGCTTTGTAACCCAGTTTTATCCTGGGCAGGATAAATGATTTTCTTTTCACCTGGGCAGGTGAAATTATTAGTTGCAGTTCATAAAGTGTGTTGTGTTTCAGCACAGTCCTCAGAGCCTGCTGGGGGTGCAGACAGGAGCAAAGCTGGTGTGGAACTGGAAGCAGAGCAAGGTGACACCAGGCTGAACAGCTCCAGTTTGCAGCTCAAGTTTTTCAAATGTGATTGCTGGTCAAAGCCTGGGGTTCTGGCAGCTTGACCAGAACTGGTCCATCAGGCAGGAGGAGAAAGAGGGATTTTCAATCCTGGCAGAGAAATTCTCTGCTGAGGTTGTGTGCCTGGGGCAGGTCACTCCTTCTGGGATGGGGCAGGTCATTCCTCCAGGGATGGGGCAGGTCATTCCTCCTGGGATGAGGCAGGTCATTCCTCCTGGGATGGGGCAGGTCACTCCTTCTGGGATGGGGCAGGTCACTCCTCCTGGGATGCTGAGGGTGCTGAGAGCTGCGTGGGTGAAAAGTGAAAGGGTTTCAGGGTTACTTAGAGGTGAGCTGAGAATCTCAGTGGGTTTTATTTAAGCAGCAACCATCCCTGGGAAAAGGGAGGAGCTGGGATTAGTGCAAAAATCCATGTTGCCCTCACACACGGCTCTCTGCCTGGCTTCCCAAATCCCCTCCCTGGCATCTGCTGGCTCTGACAGCTTGCTTGGGCATCCTGGGCAGGGTCTGGCCAGCCCAGTTCTTCAACTCCAGAAAAAGCAAACAATAGAAGGCAAAACAAACGTGCTCTGGTGCTGCCACCTATCTATACGTAGCTATAATTGCTCCCGGGTGGTTTTTATTTAATTTTTTAATGCGCTATATACAGGTCAAATTCAGTTCAACGCTGATTGTCCAGCACTAAATGGCAGGAGTAGTTTTGGTAGGGTTGATCCTGAGCGTGGGGCATGGGGTGATGAGTTTTGTCTCTCCCCAGTCCCTCCTGGTTGCAGAAGCTGCCTCCTCCAGTGCATAAACCTGCAGCTGGAATTCCAGTGCTTGGGAGCCTGTTCCTTCTCCTGGTGGCATTTTTTCCTGGAGGTGTTTGCAGCAGAAGGGTTGGGTGACCAAGCAAGCAGGAACCGTGCAGTTTGCTGCATGGAAAGCACTTTCTGCCTTCCTAACTTGGGCTTCTTTAACTCTTGCCAGGACCAAACTCCTTTTCCTCAGTTCAGTGATATGAAAGGAGCCTCTGAGCATAATGGGAAAACCAATTTCTAAAGAAATCAAAAGTAGGCACCAGTATGGCTGCTATACTGGTCTGCTGAGGGAGAGGCATGGGTTGAAAAGACAGCAGCTTGGGTGGATGGCAGGGGAGCTGCAAGGCAAATCTTTTTTGAGTCCTTCCCATGCAGCCCCTGAGATGTCTGGATCTCTGGACACAGCAACAGTTGGATGCTTGGTGGGTGTGTGCTGGCAGTGTCAGCTGGGAAGGATGTCCCACATGGATCAGCTGAAGGTTTATTTGTGTCTGGGAACAAATCCCTCCCCAACTCTCTCTTCCTGTTTGTACAGAGAAGTGACAGCTCAGACTCCTGCCCTGGTGGCAAACAAGTAACGTGGCCTTCAGAGGGGCTGGCCCTTGCCTAACCATCTTTCCTTTCTCCTTCCCAGGTGTGGCAGATTCCAGAGAATGGGCTCACCCTGTCCCTGACAGAGCCTGTGGTGGTGCTAGAAGGCCATTCCAAGAGGGTTGGCATCGTGGCCTGGCACCCCACGGCACGCAACGTGCTGCTCAGTGCAGGTATAGTGAGGCAGGGCTCTGAGGTCTCTCAGAGCATCTCTCCCTGCTTTGGCTGGCACACCAGCTGCTTTGGAGAGGAGCTTTTTGACTCCTTTTCCTGCTTTCCTCTCCTGGCTGCTCTAGGGCTGGTGAATCACAAGGGGAATGGCAGTTTCTGGGAACACCAGGACACGTGGCTTGCAGCCTCCTCCTTATTTGGCCTTTTATTATCTTCAGTTTACAGGGACAGGAACCAAAAAATTATCTGGAGTAATGAATTACTGTATTAAAATTGTTCCAGACTTTATTTGCAAGCTTCAGATAACTGATAACTATTTACATCTGCACTCTCCCTGTCCCTGTTTTCACTTTATAAAAGGCCCAACTGTTTCTCCCTTGCACTCATCCCTGCAAGGTATCCCAGAGTCTGGCAATTCCTTCCACAAGCTTCCATTTTTAGTCTTTTCCAAATGGTCTTCTTGACTGGTTGCTCTCTCTGCAATGAGATTCCTTTGACCACTGAAAAACAGTCACATCATTATGGAAATAAAATGGAGGAGTCATTATCCATTGGCTTGGTCTGAGGCTTTCATAGCATGACCTTTAGGTTGGAGCCCAATGAAAGCAGCCAGTCCTTCTGGCCAGACTGTCAGTTGAGCTGTGTGTTTTCTGGGGATATAAATGGCTTCTGAGGTACCAGGTTTTGATCTGATTTCCCAAAAAAATTCTTGGAGTTGCAGACCTTGTGGCAGTTAACATAATGAAACTCAGTGTGAGAACTGACAGAAGGAGGTGGTGCTTTTTCTTAGGCAGCTTCTTCAGACTCCTGTACTCACAAGCAGCACGATAGGTGTGTCCAGGCAGTCCATCCAGGATTACTCCTGGGAAACACAGAGGAGAAGGGCTGCTGTCAGGTCATTGCAGTCTCCAGGGTTCCTCGTGGTGACAGGGAACTGATTTTGGATGTCCTTCATGCCCTTTGGGAGTTCAGAGTGATTATCTCTTGCCTTGTTACATGTTTTTACCCCTGCAGAGCCCCAGAGGAAATTGCTCAGTCACACGTTGCTCTTTCCTTCCCTTACCTGGTCCTCCAGTCCTGTTCTTTATTTTGCTGTCATTTTCTCTTAGGCTTCATGCTTTGTCCTCTTGCTGTCTGGTCCTTGAACAAAATGACCTGCCTGGTGATTGTAGTACTTGTGAATCTGCTGACCTCAGCTTTTGCTGCCTGCCATTCTTTCTCCCCTTTGTTCTGCTGTTTCCCCATTGTTCTGCTGTTTCCCCTGCTGTCTCTTGCCTACTTTCCATCTGTGCCACTTTGACTTTTTCTTGCCCCAAATCCCTGAGAAGGCAGTGACTGCTGCCAGCCAGTGGGCTCACATGCAGAGATGTGAGAATGTCCCCTCTGTGCCTTTGGTGTCTGCAGTTCTGTAGTCCTGCAGTTGAGCCTTTATTACCCAAGAGCACAAAGGTCCTCTGAGAAGGTGCTTGACACTTTTTTGTGCCTTCTCTGGCTGCTCAGTCCCTGCTCTCTGAGCCTGTATTTGAGTGAGGATGTGCTGCCTGCTGCTCCTCCTACATGGCACTGCACAGACCATGTTTAAGAACCAGCATCTGAGGCTTTGGAGCTGCAGCAGGTTTTATTCCTTGTTCCCTGCTGATGGCTTTTTTTTTTTCTGTACACACCAGTTCTGTAGCTTTAGCTGGCTTTGTTTTTCCCCTCTTTTAGGTTGTGATAATGCAATCATCATCTGGAATGTGGGAACAGGTGAAGCCCTCATAAACCTGGATGACATGCACGTGGATATGATTTACAATGTGAGCTGGAATCGCAATGGCAGCCTCATCTGTACAGCTTCCAAAGACAAAAAAGTTCGAGTTATCGACCCCAGGAAACAGGAAATTGTTGCTGTAAGTTTGCATGATAAAAAAAAACAACTTTCATGTCATGATTTCATGTCAGCAGAGAGGTGGCAAGGACACACAGAGAAAGGACCTTCTTGCTTGGTTTCATCATGTTTTCCAAAGTGAGGGAAAAAAATTACAGGAGGGATAGCAGTGATTGAAGGATTTGTCTGGGTTTATTGAGATTAGTTTTAGAACTGGGATTTTTAGGGCTCCATTTAAAAACCTGCAGGAGTGTAATTCCCCATCTAATCCTTTTGTATAATTGCTGTTCCAAAGTCGTGGCTGCAAAGCGGAGATTTAGCAGTCTGTGCATGTGTCATAGCTTGCAGAGAAGTTTTCCTTCAGCCTTGCAAGAGTCTGATAGGACTGAAAGGAGCCAGGGAGGCTCTGTTGCAGTGCAGTGCCTGATCTCCTCCCTCAGGGACAGTTGGATGTTGCTCTGTGGAGTCAGCATCCTGCCTGGATGTCCTGCAGCCTCTCCTGACAGGGATTTTGTGCAACCAGAAGAGAAGCCACCACCCAGGTGGGCTTTCCCTCTTCCTTGCCAGAGGCTAATCTGCAAATCTCTTTCAGGAGAAAGAGAAAACCCACGAGGGAGCCCGACCCATGCGAGCCATCTTCCTGGCTGATGGAAACATCTTCACAACTGGCTTCAGCCGCATGAGCGAACGGCAGCTCGCCCTCTGGAATCCAGTAGGTTCCTCCAACCTGCCTGAGGGTGGCTTCATTCTGTACCTATATATGCAGGGCAGGACAGCAGCAATCCCAGCAGGCTGGCACAAGCCAGTGGCTAACAGGACTCTGTCACATCTTTGCCTTTATGGGTTTTCTTGGGTCCTGTTTGTGTTGCATTTTGCGATTAAAACATTCTGGGGGAACACAGGAGCTTGTGAACAGCTGCAGCATTTGTTACTGGACCACAGGGAACCTTCAGGGTGGTGAAGACAACTTAGAATTTACATTCTAAAAGCAAATTTTACATCCTTGAGCCAAAAGCCTCTCTGTTCTTCATTAGCATCACTGTCATTTTTTTTATTTCCAGAAAAACATGGAGGAGCCCATAGCCCTTCACGAGATGGACACCAGCAATGGGGTCCTGCTGCCCTTCTATGATCCAGATACCAACATTATTTACTTGTGTGGCAAGGTAAAGAGAAGATTTTGGAATAACTGGGCATGTCTAGAGGGATCAATCATCCTGTACAGTGAAAGATGCCTGTGAAATCTTCAAGTGTTTCAGCTGAGAAAGGTAGAACCAAAAGTCAGTGCTGCAGTGTTGGCCTGGGCTGCAGGCAAATCAGGCTGCTCTGCAGGACCATGCAAAGAGCCTGTGAAGTCTGGTGTAGAATCAGATGTTCCTTTGACAGGGATTTACTTAGGTAAAGCTGCTCTTAAAGCAACAAGGCAGATACTGTCATCAAAACATCTCTTGTTGGTGTGGAGCTGAGTGACTGTTTGTGTGGGAGGAAGGTGCTTTTTAGATGTTATCCCCCTTATGTCTGGGGATGATGGAGCATGTAGCAACACTGACTGTAGTTTTGTGGGGTTAACTAATAGAAAACTGGAATCATGCTCCTTTCTAAGAGCAATTTGTTGGCTTTGAGTGCTCCAGAGTGCCCACTTCTGAGTGCTGCAGCTTTGGGCTTCCTGCAGGCAGGAGCCAAAGATGAGGCAAGATGAACAAATTAATTACAAAGGAGGATCCATGCAAGTACATTCAAGAGTCTCATAATTGTAAACAGCTAATGAGAAATACTGGTTTGCTGTGTCTGCTGCCTCTTCTGCTGTTTCAGAGGTGTTAGTGTAGTAGAAATGTCTGAAATCAAAGGGAGAAGCTGGCTGGGAGCCTTTCTGCCTGACTGGCACAAAGTTGAGCTTCTTCACAAGAGGAAATGTGGAATTTGACACCTGCACTTTGGAAGCAGGAGCTCGGGTTGATGTACCACCCTATTTTGAAGAACAGGATTTTTGTGCAGCTCCTCTCCTTGGGTTCCAGAGGGCATCTGCTTGCTGGCAGCTCTGCTGGTGCTGTAGGGGTGCTCAGAGCACTTCATGTGCTGTCTGGTGGCAGCTGCTGTGAGCCCGAGATGAGAGGCATTCAGCTGAGAACCAGGGGAAGTTCTAGCCTGAAAAAAAAACCCAAGCCCAGCTATGATCTGTGGCAGTGTTCCTGGAAGGAAAGGCTGTTGGGTGAGGGAGCAGGCCTGCAGGCACAGGAGCACTGGCCCCTCCAGCCCCTGGACTGGTCCCTCCTTTTATTTCCCCCAGGGTGACAGCAGCATTCGCTACTTTGAGATCACGGATGAATCCCCCTATGTTCACTACCTCAACACCTTCAGCAGCAAAGAGCCACAGAGGGGAATGGGGTTCATGCCAAAGAGGGGCCTTGATGTCAACAAGTGTGAGATTGCCAGGTAAGGAGAGCTGTGGCAGTGCTGTCAGAGTTCTCTCAGCAAGACACCCCCTTGCCAGCTCAGGTCCTGCTGCTGGGTGCAGGGCCCTCTGTCACACTGTTACTGCAGCAGTGGTTTTGTGATACAAAGCAAGACTTGTGCTGAGCATAACCTGGTACAGCCTCAGAGTGTGCTGAGAGTTTTGTAAGTGCCCAAGTGATACCCTGCAGAATACAGGGTCTGCAGAAAACCTTGCATCAGGTCAGTCCCAGCCTAAGCTGTCAGCGGATCACAGATAAACCTCTGGTGCCTAAATCTGATACCAGTCTGCAGCTCTTACACAGCAAACAGGTTGGAAAGTGGTTCTAGGAATTTAGAGAGCAATTAAGGCAGCAGCACAGGGACCAGAGTGCAGCTGTGATTCAGGAAACAGAGGAGGGAAGCACCTCAGGAGAGTGGGTGTGTGGCACTGCAGTGGCTCCTGGCACACAACGTGCTGGATGTTGCCCCTGATGATGCTCCTGTGACTCAAAACAAAAGCAGCAACTCCTGAAAGGGAGCAGAGCCTGCAGCTGCCTAAACACAGGAATATTTCAGCAGCAGTGCCCAGTGGTCAGGCTGAGGATGTTGAGTTTGTGGCACTGTGATCTTTTCCTTTTCTTTGAAAGGTTCTTCAAGCTTCATGAGAGGAAGTGTGAGCCCATCATCATGACGGTTCCTCGGAAGGTGAGCACTGCCTCCTGGTTAGCTGGATTGTGTCTCCCAGCCCCAAAGCACCTGATCAATTAATTCATCTCTTCTGGCTTGCAGTCTGACCTCTTCCAGGATGACCTGTACCCTGACACAGCTGGCCCAGAAGCAGCTCTGGAAGCAGAGGAATGGTTTGAGGGGAAGAATGCTGATCCTCTTCTCATCTCCTTGAAGCACGGGTACATTCCAGGCAAGAACAGGGATCTCAAGGTGGTCAAGAAGAACATACTGGACAACAAGCCTGCTGCAAATAAGAAAAGTGATCTCATCAACGCTCCAAAGAAAGCAGCTGATGCCTCAAACACTGTGAGTAAAATCCAAAAGCTTTTGGGGGTGGTGGCCTGAGACATGATTCTGGGGGTGCTGCAGTTTCAGAAGCAGTTCCAGCAGAGCTCAGGAGTGTTTGATTTGAGTACCCTGGGACCTTGGTGCCAGTGGGTGACCAGTCGAGGTGGTACACGAGTTGTGACTTGCCAGGTGGAGTTTCTGTTAGCTCACTGGGAACTGTGACACAAAGGAAAGCTTGGCTTGTTGTCCAGCTTGTCCCCTTCTCTGTGAGTGAAACCCAGCACAGTGGGACAAGAGGATCTCAGACAATGCAGGTCCAGAAGGAGGTGGTACAGGTTCATAACTGGGGGCTGTGGCTAACGTGTGGGTCACACGTGGGACACAGAGATGTGGAAGTGGCAGCTGGCAGTCAAGTAGGTCCTTAAACACTGCTGAAGAGCAGATCCATGTCCTGGTCCCTGGTCCATGCCCTGAGCATCCCAGAGCATCCCAGCTGCTGGTGCCAGGAGCGCCGCACGGAGGAGCCCCTGGCTTTGGAAACCCCCAGCTCTCCTCACCAGTTTCCCTGTCTTTTCTTCCAGCAAAACGAAGCCAAATTGGATGAAATTTTGAAAGAGCTGAAATCTATAAAAGACACGATCACCAACCAGGACGAGCGCATTTCCAAGCTGGAGCAGCAGATGGCAAAGATCGCGGACTGAGCGGGGCGAGAGCGGCGCTGGCCCCGCCGCCAGCCCAGGCACATTCCAGTTCCCCCAGTTCAGCAAGCAGCAGCCTGCAGCATTCCAGTACCAGCTTCCCTCTTCTCCCAAATTCACCCAAATTCACGTCAACGAGAGCCGATGATTAAAAGCCAAGCTTTTTAGTGAAAGATTTTTTTTTTTCCTGATGTTTTAATGAGTTTATGTGACTGTGTCAAACAAGTCAAAAAATAAGTGCTACTTTTACAGTCTTTTTTTTTTTTTCCAGATGTTATGAATTCTTGAAAACAAATCCATTCTGACTTTCAGTGTTGTGCCCAAATGTCTTTTCTAGATGTAGGGACCAATGCCACATTGTTCTTAACCATTTTTTTTAAAGTTGCCAAAAAAAAAAGAGAGAAAAAAAAAATTGCTTTTTATTTTTCTTATTTGCCACTTTGCAGTATTTTGTGTTTGTAATTGAAAGGGACAGCACTGTGTGTGTGTGCGTGTGTGTGTGTGCACAGTGGGTGTTTATACTGTTCAGAGAACAAAACTGAAGCTATTTTGTATAAATCTTCAATTTCCAACAATCAGACTGGTTTCCTTTGCAGCGTGGCTGAGGCTGCTGCTGAGACCCCTCAGAGATGGGACAATCTGCCTCTCCTTCCTCCCTAACCTGTCCCCATCACCTTTGTCTGGCAGTTTAAAGAAAAAATAATGTAATTTTGAAGGAGGTGATTCATGCCACAAAATGCTGCTGCTTTTTTACACCTTGAAGAACTTCAAACCTAACATCATCTTGTGCTTTTCAAACAGTCCCATGTTTTGGATTCCCCTAGCCCCATCCAAAACGTTTATTTCCCCGTTGTTTTTTTATTATTATTTTCTTTTATCTTGGGGCAGAAGTCACTTCCCTGCAGGAGATGTTTTTAGGTTTATCCCTGGAGTGGAGAGGGGAAGGTGTGCATGGGAGAGGTGAGCTGGGGGTGTCTGTTCCTGCTGTGTGCATTGCTGTAAATACTTCCCCCTGCACCACCACGCTGAGGCTCATCAGCTTTAAGAAGCTTTTAAAGATCTGTAAGCTTGCAGTTCTCTGGCCCCTCACATTCATCTTAGACATTTAGACTTTGCTTCCCAAACAGCATTAGCAGGATTGTTTTTTCATGATGGGTCTCCAGAAACAAAACGCCTCTTTTTTTTGTTGTTGTTGTTGTTGTTGTTCTTTTTTTTTGTTTTTTTTTTTTTTTCTTTTCTCATTTTCTTTTTTGTGATTTTTTTCCCCCTTTTTGTCACCCCTGCCTCACCACCACTCCATAAAACTTTGCAGGAAATTCTTTTTTCCAGGATGAGTGACCTCCATCCCCCCCACCCCCCGTGCTCCCAGGCCTGCGGGTTGGAAGTGACTGGGGAGGGTGCTTTTGATCCCAGTTTGGAGAACTGGTTTCTCACAGGGCTTTTTGAGATCCTCAGGACAGAGACTCCCGTGGGCACTCCGAGCTCACCAGCTCCTCATGGGATTTCTTGGATGCCTCTGCTCAGGTGGGGTTTCCCCTGCGAGGGGGATGCTCGGGTGTGGGTTCAGGGTGCTGAGAGGGATCTGAGGAGCCTCAACACCTGTCCCAGCCTGGGATGGATCCCTGGATGGATCCCTGGATGGATCCCTGGATGGATCCCTGGATGGATCCCTGGATCCCTGCAGCAGCTCACTGCATCCCCAGTGTGTGTGCCTGGGAGCTGCTGTGCCAGAGCAGTGTCCCCCACCCTGGCCNNNCCCTGGCCATCCCCCCCCCCAGCTGTCCCTGTGTCCAGGCTGAAGTGATTTTTTTTTTTTAATTGTTTTCAATTTTTTCCCCGTTAGGTTAGCTAGAAATCCTCAAATTCTCCATTTTCCCCAGTGTCTGCATGTTCAGAACTTGGAGGTGAAAGATTCTGTGTTCTGGAGGGGGGTGTGTGTGTGTTGGGATGGCTGGAAATGCAGCTGGAGGGGCCCGAGAATGGGACACGAGGAGACAGAGGATGTGTTGTTGTTGCATAGCATGAAAGCTTCATAAAAATGGGATTTTTTTTTAAATGTTTGAGGTGGTGAGGACAGCAAGAGGGACGAGTGTCCCCTGCCACTGATGCTGGAGTCCCAGCTCAGACACTCTGGGTTGTATTTGAATGTTTTGGTGACGTTCTTGTATTGCGATAAATGGCCGAGATAATGTGTGGGTTTATTTCCTTTTTTTTTTTTCTTTTTTTTTTTTTTGAGAACAAAACCGAGCCTCATGCTCCTCCCAAACGTTGATCTCTGTGTCCATTTGTACGTGTGACTCCAGGGCTGTGTGCTGGGGGGGTTCTAACTGGAGGGGAATAAGTTTTTCTGAGAGGCCGGATTGAAATGCCCAGAGGAGATGGGTGTGTGGTGGATGGGCTGAGGGGGTCGGGGGAAAGGCCACCCTGGTTTTTAGCTAATTTGCCTGTGTTTTATTTAAATGAACTGATGCCTAGCCAGGCTCAACTGGAGTCAGTGCCTGAAGCTTTTTGTAGCCGTGATATCCCAGAAGAGAAGCAGCAAAGTCCTGAACGAGGCGCTCTTATAGAGCAGCCCTACTGTCTGTCCAAATACTTGCTTCCATTTTCAAGAGATAAAAAAGAAGAAAAAAAAAAAGTCATTGATTATAAACTTCCTCTGGTTTTGCTTTTTCTTTGACTCCCTGCGTCCTGCACCCACCGCTGCCCCCTGAGCCTCCTGCACTTTTATTGTTAGTGCCCAGGTTAGGAAATGATGACTCTGCCCTTAACCCCAGCCTGGGGGCTGTGGCTGAGTGGGGACTGTCCCCTGGGGCCACCAGGCTCCATCCCTGGGGGGTGATTTCCCTGCCAGGGAACCCCAGAGCTTGGCTGGATGCAGGAATTGGTGGTGATGGCCTTGCTGGGGGACCTGGGGGTAGCAGAGATCGGGGTGAGGAGGTCTTGGGGGGCACAGCACAGGCTGGGAGCTGCCTTGGGGCTGGGGAGGTGGAGGGGGGGCTCCTCTGGAGCTGGGGGGGCTCTTTCTGCTCTTTTGCTGGGTGCAGGAAATGCTGCAAAGCCCAGGCTGGAAACCACAGTGCTGGGAGCCCAGCTGCCTGCCAGACCTTCCCCCAGCACCTCTCACCGGCATTTCACAACCGCTGCAGCTGCCTCACCCCCCCCGGCACCTCCCCAAACCTCTGACCATGCCTGCCCAGGGGAGGGGGATGCTCCCAGGACCCCTCTCAGGGGGATGCTTGTCCCACCCCTCCTGCAGACCTGAACCCCATTTTCTGCATCTTCTCCCAGAGAGTGACCCGGAGCCGGCAGGACCCAGGACCCTTTCCCACCCCCTGTGGCCGGGAGCTGTGGAGAAGGGCTGGGGGGCTGCTGGGGGGCTGCTGGGGGGGCAGGCAGAGGCGATGGGGCTGTTGACAGCCCCGGGTGGAAACCACAGTGCTGGGAGCCCAGNATGCTCGGGGGGAGGTGGGGGGAGTGGGACCGGACACGCGTGGGTCCCTGAGGGGTGACACCCTCCATGCAGGGCTGGTCCCTGGGGATTTGAAGAGGAGGGTGGGGATGGGGGGGCTTCCTGGGGGATGCTCGGTGCCAGGGGAGCACTGAGCAGCATTTGGATGTGTGGGGACACAGGGACCTTGGTGGCTGACACCCAGGCTGCTGTGTGGGGCTCTTGGTGTAAGAAGGGGGGGGATTTGGGGTGGATTTGCCTCTCCTCCAGGTCCGGAGCAGATGCACGGGCACATGGTGGCCTCTGCACAGGAGCCCTCACCAGCCTGGCTAGCAGAGGGAGAGGACAGGCAGCCCTGGAGGGGCAGGGGGGGCAATGGAAATGTGTGCCCCATCCCCGTGGTTTCATTTCTGCCCAAGGAGTCATTCTGCAACCCCCCCTGTCCCCCAGCTGCCGTCTCCAGCGTGGCTCCTTCCCCATTTCCAGACACTCAGCTTCCTTTTCAAAACTTCCCTCTGAAGCAGAGCTGGCAGGACCAGCCCAGCTCCATCGGGTTGGCCACAGCTTGGGGGTGGTGGTCACATCCTTCAGCCCCCCCAGGATGTGGGAGGGGAGGAGGATGCTTCACCCCAGTGCCCTCCCACCTTGGGGCTGTTTCCAGCCTCAGCGATGGAGCTCAGCATCCTCTCAGCACCCCAGAGTCACCTCTCCCCTCTGTCCTCACAGGTCCCATGGTGCCAGGCCGGGCCATGCTGGCGATGCTGATGCTGAGCACCCTTTGGATATGCCGGGCTGTACCGGAACCGGGGCAGCACCCTGGGGTGCTGTGGGTCTGGGGGGCACCCGGGCAGGCGCGGGCTGAGCCCCCCCTGCTCCTCTCCCGCAGGAGGAGGGAGGATGATGGGCAGCAGCCCGGGGTCACCACCACCCTGCCCATCAGCAACGCTGTTTCCCTGGATCCTGACCCACTGATGGGCACTGGGCCAGCACCGTCCCCCAGCACCAACACCAGCCTCGTGGTGACAAGCACAGCCCATCCCTGGGATGAGACCGACTCAGATCCTGACCTGCAGCTGAGCTCTGCACCAGCACCCACCAGCGAGGTCAACCTGGGCTGGACCCTGGAGGTGATGACCACAGCTGATCCCTGGGATGAGACCCATTCCCTGGATCCCGAGACACTGCCACCAGCACCTCCCAGCACCCAGGCCAGGCAGCACCAGGCACTCCAGGTGACAACCACAGCAGAACCACAGGATGAGACCGATTCCCCGGATCCGCTGGGCTCTGTACCAGCAGCACCCAGCACATGGCCAACACCCCCACCCATCACCACCTCCACCTCCACCACCTCCAGATGGATCACCTCACCCATCAAGGAGGGGACAGTGGCCACGGACAGCAGCTCAGCGACCCCCTCAGCCCCCAGGACCACCACCGGAGCCTCCAAGAAAGTCGAGAAATCCGGAGCTTCGCCCTCGCCGACTCATCCATCCCCTGGGGACGAGAAGAGCAGAGGGACAGTGGAGCCCCTTGTCCCCTGGGACCCCAACAGGGTGATGGGCAAGTGCCTGCTGGCCATGTTGCTGCTGGCACTGGTGGCCGCCACCTTCATGGTGTGCACGGGGGTGCTGGGGGCTCTGCTGTGGCGGCGGGCACGGACAGCTCGCCACCGGCTGGGCCCCACCGAGATGGTTTGCATCTCCTCCCTGCTGCCCGAGAGCCAGGTGGCCACCAACGGCCCCCGACCCGTCCCAGCCCCACGCCACAAAATGTTCCTGGATTGTGGCACCGAAGCTGACAGTGACAACCTGACCCTCAGCAGCTTCCTTCCCTGAGCTGCTGGGGCTCTGTCCCCCCAGGGAGGGGAGAGGTGGGGGGTCCAGTCCGGTCCAGTCTGGTCCAACCCCCCCCAGCCCCTCAGGTTTGGGATTTAATTCGGGATGTTGTGAGGAGGGGGCTGCTTTCCTTTAGGGTGAGCTCAGCCCTCCAGGTTGACCCCATTAAAGCGCTACCCCCGGACATGGTGGTCTCTTCCTACCCC
>JAAWXA010000024.1:1509675-1524610 GCA_038090715.1 Florisuga fusca
CCCCAAATGCACCTTGGGCTGTGTCCCAGACCTCCCCAGCCCCCAGACAATTACCCCATGGTGTTCAGCAGCTCTGGCTTGAGGGAACCAATTCTGTTTCATCCCTTTTGTCTGTAGCCAGCTCCTGGCAGTGTTCCCTCTCCTGAGCAGCAGCAGGTGCTCTGCAGCCAGCTGGAGAAGATCCACACCCTGTTCAGGCGCCAGCTGGGGATCCCCCTGCTAGGTAAGAGCTGGAGCCCTCAGAGCATCAGTCATGGTTATTCTTCTGCTGGAGCCTCACAATCTGCAGCTGGAGGACTTGTCTGTGCTGTACTCACTGATCTTTGGCTGTGGGGCCTCTTGAGTGATGCACAGATCCCTTTTCTTCAGAAATACTCAATGAAACTTTTTTTTCTTTCCCAGTAAGTAACTTGATGCTATTTAAAGTACAAGTGATGAGCACAAAACCTGACCATGAGGAACAGGAGTTCAGCTGTGGTGCTCACCACAGGGGAATGTGCTTGGTTGGTTGGTAGAATCCTCCTGACTCTGCTTCATTATATAAACTCCTTGAGTCCCTCTTCTTCCTGCTTTGTTCCCAAGAGAGTTCAGTCTAGTTCTTTGGAGTCTTGGTTTGCATATTGAAGTTAGGTGGGGTTTAATATTTTTCTTAAGCCTAGGGAACATCTTGCCACTTTGGTTTTCTCTATCCAAATCTGTAACTTGAATATCACTTGCCCTGAGCTTTCACTGCCCTGTGGAAGGTGAAGTGTCACGTGGTGGTGTGACAGTTAAGAAACAGAAGTATGGACAAATACAAGTGTGCTGGAATCAAACACAGGTTGAATTCCCTTTATTTTGTCCCAGGTGCTTTGCTGAGGGTGTTTCATGTCTGTTTTTGTAGATATGGAGGCTTCATATGCTGAGTATGAGGAATGGTCAGAAGACCCAATACCAGAAACAATAACAAAGAGTTACAAAAAAGCTCTGCAGCAACTGGAAAAGTGTAAACCATATGAAGAGGCACTGGTAAGGCTGTTGTTCAAAGCCAGGAGTTAATTCCTTTAGGGTCCCCTCCCCATTTGATGGTTATCCCTGGTCCCAGGGCTCCAGCAGCTGTGTGTTAGGAGATGACTCTCTGCTGTGAGCAGTGTGAGGCAGGAACCTCACCAGTGGGTGTAATGGGAACTGTGGAATCTGAGGTGCTCTGGAGAACTCTGTGTCTCTCTTCCAGCACTGGAGCATGCTGGGCTAAGGAGAAGGAGAGGTGGGGGTCTGAGTGGGTTCAGGACCAGGGGGGTGTTCAGAGGAGGGTGAAAACCAGAAGCTGTTGCTAGAGGCCAAGCTCTGAGTAACAACTGAGTTGTTTGAACCAGTCTTTGTTTAGAGGGTCTGAGGTTTTCTGTCTCCTTTTGTTCCACAGCTGGGTGCTGAGACTCCAAAGCTGGCAGAATATCAAGCTTACATTGATTTTGAAATGAAAGCAGGTGATCCAGCTCGGATTCAGTTGATCTATGAGAGAGCTTTGGCTGAGAACTGCCTGGTGCCAGACCTCTGGGCTCGTTACAATCAGTATTTGGTAAGGAAGAAACCCCAATGTTTGCAACTTTCTTTTCCTGGTTGGTTTTATCTTGGTGGCTGATACACCAATGAGCAGTGAATTCTACCCAGATCCTCTCTTGAAATGCTTCAGGAACTGGTCAGCTGTTGGCTCTGAGCTGGGGTTTGGTTTTTATGGGTTCTCTGTCTCACAGGCACTCAGAACTTTCTGGACTTCTCCTTTCAGGACAGACAGCTGAAGGTGAAGGACTTGGTTTTGTCTGCTCATGACCGTGCTGTGAGGAACTGTCCCTGGACAGTGGGGCTGTGGATTCGGTACCTGTTGGCAATGGAGAGGCACAGAGTTGATCATGGCACCATTTCTGGTAAAACCCATCTCAGCACAAACCTTCCTGGGGCTCAGAACTGCTCCCTGAGCTCCCAGCCACAAATGGTGACCTGCAGGGTTTGTTGTCATCCTGCTGCACCAGTCCCAAAGCTGATGGGATGTGCAGTAGGGTCCTGCCAGGGCAATTGTTTCAGCAATTGGCTTGAGCTTTGGATGAGTTAAACCTGCTTGACATTTGGCTTTCTGAACCAACTGAGCATGTGTAAGATTATTTCTTGTGTTTTCCTGTCATCTTGGGAGCAAAATTGGTCTGTCTGTTGTGCTGCTTGCTCCTCTGGTCACTGCTGGAAAAGTAAATATGTTTCTGTGGCTGTTTTTCCCCATTTCTTTCAGAAATGTTTGAAAAAGCTCTGAATGCAGGTTTTATTCAGGCAACAGACTACGTAGAGATCTGGCAGGCATATCTTGATTACCTGAGAAGAAGGGTGGATTTTACACAAGGTATTTGTGAGATATGTGTCAGTAAATGTTGGAACTGTTCTCCATGTGCCTCTCTGAAGCACTGGTATTACTGTTAAATTTCTTAAAAAGTAACTTCATGCCTTTCACAAAAATACTTTCTGGCCAGTTTGTGCCTGTGAAATAAATGAACTGAGCTGGTTTAAAGCAGCTGCTTGGTGACAGAACAGGTTGTGTTGATGCCCTGGATTATAATAATTTCAAGTACTTTTTTTGTTGTGCATGTAGTTGTACTGCAGCAATAAGTACTGACTGCTTTTTCCCCATCTCCCTCATCCCTGATAAAATCAGTGTGGGTGGTAGGGCATGGGGCATGAAAAATGACTGTTTTAAGGCAATTCTTTGTTTTTTTTCTTTTAAAGATTCAAGTAAAGAACTAGAAGAGCTGAGGTCTGCATTTGCACGTGCTGTGGAGTATTTGAAACAAGAAGTAGAAGAACGTGAGTTAAATCATCCAATATTCTTTTCTTTTCTTCCCAATTTTATAAGTGGAGCTCTCTGCAGTGCTCAGCTTCTCTTCAAGTGTCTCAAACATTTTAAGTAAGCTGCAGATAAAACATTTTGTCTACAAGGAAGGACATTTCAGAGAGCTCTTCACCAACAGCACTTCTTGTTCCCAGGGTTCAGTGAGAGTGGAGATCCCTCCTGCACCATCATGCAGAACTGGGCAAGAGTTGAGGTGATGTTTCTGTTCTTTAGTATTGAAATTGCTAAACTAGAGGAAATAAATCCTTTTGCCATTCCTCCTGTACATGCTGCCTGGGTACCTCCAGTGAGTAAATCATCTGAGCTGGGCAGAGTGTGTAGTGGAGCCTGAAGGGCAACATCCCAGGGAGGGAACAGCATTCCCTGGGGATCAGGAGCCCAGAACTCTGTGTTTTTGTGCTGCTGTGCCTGCAGGGGGGGGCAGAGGTGTGTGAGGAACTCTCCTAGCAGGCTGGCTTTGAATCCTGCCTCAGTGCTGCCTGCACTAACTGGTTTCAGACTGGGAGAGGTATCAGTGTGCTGGTGCTGTTATTGGTCTTGACCCCTTTCCCCTCTTGAAGAGGCTTAGAGGGGTGAGAGAGCTGAAACATTTCTCATAGTCTGAGAGAACTGGGTTTGGGTTTAAATGCTCTGTTAGGCCCAGTCATGAAAAAAGGAATAAATTCAGATTTTTAAATTTTTTTTTTTCCTTTTATAATGACCCAAATGCAATGTGTGTGGGAGCCAGCAACCAAGCCTGATGCAATGGGTGGGCAGGGAATTACTCAGCAGTAGGATTGCATCAGGTGTTCACTGTCAGGAGCAGATGGATCTTCCTGGGCTGGGGGGCATCATCTCTGGTGGTTTCTTGTGGGGAGGGAGGAGGTTTGGCCAGCTGACCCCAAATGCTGCTGAGTGCTGTGGCTGCTGTTTCAGGCTCGTTTGTGTAACAACATGCAGAAGGCCAGAGAGCTCTGGGACAACATCATGACTAAAGGGAATGCCAAATATGCCAACATGTGGCTGGAGTATTACAACCTAGAAAGGTAGGAGCCTGGCTGGTGGGGAGCCTCAACTTCTTTCTTCATCTGTGTGGGACAAAACTTGGATATTTAGCAAGGGCTGACCATGCCAATGGGGTTTTTCAGCTTCTCCCAGCAGCTCTGCAGTGTATTTTAGGAGTGCTCTCTGTTAGAAGTGATTCTGCAGCAGTGTCTTGTGAGCATTCACCAGAGAAGGAGGCAAAATCCTTGCTTCAGACACAACTAGCTGTCCTCTCTGGTGGTCCTGCTGTGGAGGACTGGCTCCTGACTGCCCTGCTTTCCCTCCTGCAGGGCTCATGGGGACACTCAGCACTGCAGGAAGGCTTTGCACAGAGCTGTGCAGTGCACCAGTGACTACCCAGAGCATGTCTGTGAGGTGCTGCTCACCCTGGAGAGAATAGAAGGTAACTGAGTGCATGGCCTCCTGTTTTACCCTGTCACAGTGACACAGTGAGTTCTGATCTGATGCTTTCTCTGCTGGTGGGGGCTCATTCCATTTTCTTTTCTGTAGTGTGCACAAGCAGCTTTTTTCTCCTGCTTTCTTCTTTTCTGGCTTGATTTGGAGCCTGCTGAAAGTGCCTGGTTATTTCCATGTCTTTTTGAAGTGTTGCATTATAAATGAGAGGTTTCTGGCCTGCTTGGGTTGTGTGTTCTTTTTCTTTGAAGGCTGCTTGTTATATTTAGAATTTTCATGGGTAATGGTTCCCAGCAGAGAGAATTCCAGGAACTCACTGACACTTTTTTCCAGAATTGTGTTTTGAAGTGATGGGAAAGTGCTCTTTTTTCTTTTTGCTTTCTTACCCTTTAGGAACATTGGAAGACTGGGATGCAGCTGTTCAGAAAACAGAGAACAGATTAGCTCGAGTGAATGAACAAAGAGCAAAGGTCAGAACCTTCTGGGAACAACCTGAGTGCTTTGTAGGAAATACCTACATGAAGGTCATGCTTGGCTGTGTCATTTCTGATGTTGGTTCCCATAGAAAAGTCTGAACTGTCTCTAAAGCCTCAGAATTATTGATTTTGGTTTAAAACCTTGTTTAATGTCTTTTTGCTGCATTTTATCTTTCACCTTTTGGCCCTTGGTCCAGGAAAGCCCTAAGAGCAAACAGATGATGTGTTTTAAATGATGATCCTGTTCTCTCTGTTTCATGGAGACTGGGGGGGAAAACCCTCCAGGTTCAGCACTTCAGAAAACAGCATTTAAGAATGCTCTGCAGTCACTGAGCAGGAAATGTGCATTTCTAGGCTGCTGAGAAAGAAGCTGCTCTGGCAAAGCAAGAGGAGGAGAAAGCTGAGCAACGAAAACAGGCTCGGGCAGAAAAGAAAGCTTCCAAAAAGGCTAAAAAAACCAGGATTGGAGACAAGAGGAAAGCAGATGATGATGATGAGTGGGGACAAGAAGAAGAAGGTAAAAAAAACATAAAATCAAAACTCCAGACTTCTGACAACCAAGCTATAGGTTGTCTCCCTTCAGTCAGAGGAAGATGGGGAAATGGCATCACTGGTGTCTGTTCCTTCTAGGAGATCTTTGGTAGTGGAATGAAAGCAAGACTGAATGGTTTGATCAGCAGAAGTGTATGTTTCAGAATTTATTTAGAGGTTATTCAGGCTTTTCTTACTTCAGGGAGAGACTGGTTTATTTTTTTTTTCTTCTTTAGAAGTAATTTTCCTGACTCACCCACTGACACTGAGTTGTGTGTCTGAGTCAGGTTGTTGAGTGTTGCAGCAGTCTCTTGGAAGGTGGTAACAGGAGATTTTAATAGATAGTTGCCCCTGGGAGCTTTAGGAGCTTTAACATTGTTTTGTTTCTTACTTTGAAGGCAAAAAGGCCCCCCACAAAGTCCATTAGTCAGAGAACAAGAAGTGAAAGTTTCAACTGACAGAAAAAGGGAAAAACCATCTCTGCTTTCATCTAAAGACTTTGTCTTGGTTAAACAATGTGTTGTTACTCATTCTTAAAAACCTGAGGAAGTTTTTTTCTTTTGTTTCTTTAAGACTTTGTGGTTTCAGGTGCCATTTCCAGACTCTCCAGTGGTCATGGAGTGGTAATGACCTCTGCTTAACTTCAGTGGTCTCTTTTTTTTTTTTTATTTTCTTTAATCAGCAGAGCAGCCCAACAAGAGACACAAAGGAGATGGTGATGGGGTACTACTTGAAGAAGACATGGAGGTAGAAATGGGGCTGTTTGGAAGAAGTGGGCCTGAAAAAACAGCAAACCAAAAGGAAAAGGCTTCTGCCAGTCGAAAAGACATCCCCAAGGTTTTACATGACAGCAGTAAAGACCACCTGACTGTCTTTGTCAGCAACCTTGCCTACAACATGGCAGATCCTGAAGTGAAGCTGAAAGAGCTCTTTGAGGGCTGTGGGGAGGTGGCAGAGGTCAGACCAGTGTTCAGCAACAAAGGGACTTTCAGGGGCTACTGCTATGTGGAGTTCAAGGAGGAGAAGTCTGCTCAGCAAGCCCTCAGCCTGGATCGTGAGGTTGTGGAGGGGAGACCCATGTTTGTTTCTCCCTGTGTTGACAAGAACAAGAATCCAGACTTCAAGGTAAACTTTTATTCTGGGGTTGAAGATTGGGACTGCCCAGGAAGGCAAGCTGAGTGTGGTGCTTCCAGAATCCAATGGATTCCTGTTGTGCCAGTTTGGGATTGTCAGGGAGTATTTTAACAGGAAAATGGTTTCCTGAAAGTTCTGGCATCTTCAGGTACTCCTCCATGAACCAGGACTGACAGGGCTTCACCCAAGAGCTGCAGGGATCTGTTACCCTGGGCAGCTGCTTGGTAATGCTGTGAGGGAGCCAGATTCCTACTGAGCATCTCTCAGCTGGGAAGTTCTTGTTTGGGTTGAGGCTGTGAAGCTGTGGGCATCCCTTACCCACCCCCTGGGTTCTTCTTCATGATCAGCTGAATAATTGGGGGGTTTCTGCATGATGGTGTCACAGGACAGGAAAATCCAATGTTTGGGTAGTGGCTACTGAGCAAGAAGACATTGCCACTGGCTGCTCTCCTTGTGAGGGAGATGTAGATGTTCAGAAGCATTTTGTTTGCAAGTCCTGAGTGAATGTCTGTGTTTCCATGCAAATATCTCTCAAGATTCTGCTCTTGGCTTCAAGGTAGTTTTGGATCACAAAAACACTGAAGTACTCAACATTTTGGGGGTGAATAAATTGCCATCCTCAGTCTCTTGACCAGTTTGGTATCTTAACATCTTTTTTTTTTGTTCAGGTATTCAGGTATAGCACTACACTGGAGAAACACAAGCTGTTTATATCTGGTTTGCCTTTTTCCTGCACTAAGGAAGAGCTGGAAGCTGTGTGTAAAGCACATGGGAATGTGAAGGACATCAGGCTGGTCACCAACAGAGCTGGAAAACCTAAGGTAGGGATTCTTAATGCACTCCTCATTTTAAGAAATCCTGCAAAAAGTAGCTCTGGATACAAAAAGGAGGGTTTGTGTTTTAAGTTTCCAGCCCATCCTGCAGAGATGCTTGGGATTTATTTGTACAGGAGAGTGGAGCTTTGAGCCAACAAGTAAGAAACAGGGAGGGGAAGAGGAATTATTTCCAAAATGCTTCTAAAATTGCACAACAAGGATGTGTGATGTAAAGGGGATGGAGGGGAAGGTGTTTACAGCACTTTCAGTACAGTAAAAATTGGCAGTGGTAAGTCTGCAAAGAATATTTGTTTTCCAAGGAACTGGCTAGAAGGGGCTCACCTGCTGTAACCAGTTCCCTTCCTCCCTTTCTTCAGTGCCCTGAGGCTATTGTTTGTAACATCTGCTGCAGTCATGGATGTGCCAGTGAGAAATGAGCCACCTCTCTGACAGGGCTCATTATTTCCACCCTGGGATAAATGGGTCCTTGTTAAATAAGAGACTCTGAACCAGCTGCTGCTCTGCCAAACTTCCACCTGACACCTCAGCTGTGCTGGGCCCTCCTGACAGGTGTTTTTCTGGCAGTGCTGTGCATGTATTTTCAAAATGTATTTCCTAGCTCTTGGCAGTAACTCCAGCTCAGTTCCTGTTGCCTGTGTGCTCTTGTGTAGCCCAAGTCTTGCAAGGCAGCTTCACAGCTTGCTTTGAGCTGGGCTTCTCCCTGTCTTGCAGATAAATACACTTTGCTGCATCAAACCTGTTGTGTTTCCTGGGAAATTGGATAATCCACAAATACAGCTGAAGGGTTTGAATGTCATTTAGAACAACAGGAATGTCAGAGGAGGAGGAGGAGGCTCCTCCCAGCCAGCACACTCACTGCCTGCTGTAGCAGATGCTGGAAATGAGACCCCAGGAGTGAGGGTTCACCAGCAGCAGTTACCAGCTGGTTCCCAGTCTGGTTCCCAGCTGTTGCTCATGAAGCCAAGGCAGATTCATTTCCTGCACTGAGAGCTTTGTGTCACCAGTCCTGGTTTCAGAGGCAATGCTCATCAGTCCTGTTGGAGCTTCTCAAGATGGGTTTTCCTGCCCCTGGAACAGAGATGGCCCCAGTCATCCTGTGCTGGGGGACTTGGTTCTCTAGCTGAAAGCTGTAGCCTAGTGAGGAGTCACAGGAGAGAGTGGACCCTTCTGTTTTAGCTCCATAGATTGATTCATCTTCTATGAATCCAATTCTGTCCAACACCAGATTCAAGCTCGCTGTGGATAAGAATATATTCCATATAAATCTGGGTGATGTACAATGATCACCCTTAGGGCAGGCTTGTCACTGCTATTCACTGGAGTCTTGAGTTTCACCTTTTATTTATTCATCTATATACCCCTTCCTCAAACCAGGGCATTATGAGGGAATGTCAGGAAATGCAAGTTAGGGATTTGTAGATAAGAATTCTTTTAGTTACAGACCACTGAGACTCTGGGCCACCTTTAATCTGTTTTCCTGACAGTTTTCTTCTCATCTGAGCAAACGACTCAGCACAAGCTCTCCCTCAGAGAAGGAGGCTCTCAAACTGATGTAGGTCACCTCTTTTCCTGATGCAGGGCCTGGCTTATGTGGAATATGAAAATGAAGCTGAGGCCTCCCAGGCTGTGCTGAAGATGGATGGTCTGGTGGTGAAGGAGCACACCATCAAGGTGGCCATCAGCAACCCCCCCCTCCGCAAGCTGCCGGACAGGGCTGAGGCAGGCAGGGCCCCCCAGTTTGCAGTGCCACGACAGCTTTATGGAGCGTGAGTATCCAGGGGGGGGAGACTGGGAACAGGGAAACTCTTGGGGTTTTTGACATGCTGTGTGGAATCTTCTCTGATGAGAGAATGTTGGGAGGTGGTGAGGAAAAGCAGATCTTTCCGCTTTGTCGATAGAAACATCTGATGTTGGCACCCAGGTGCTGATGGCTTCCACATCCTCTGGGTCTGGAGGGGCAGCCATTGCTCATTAAAGCTGCTGGGTCATCTTCTGGAGTTCTCCTTAGTGCTGGATAGGATGTGCCCTGTGGATAAACACTTTCTTCTCAGTTCCTGGGGGCTCTTGGGTGGTGGTTTCCTGTCAGGCCCCAGGTGTCCTGTTTGAGCCCACTGAAGGCTTTTATCCTACTTCTTACTGAAAGAAATGCCAGGAATCATATTTACATGAGTATTCCTCCTGTTTCTCTGAGCTAAAAGAGCTCTGGGATCTCTTTCAATGTCCCTTTTTTGCCCTCCAGGCGAGGGAAGGGAAGGACCCAGCTCTCCCTGATGCCGCGGGCGTTACAGCGCCAGAGTCAGCCTGGGGCTAAAGCTGAGAATGGGATGGTCCAGAACTCACCAGCAACTTCCTCCAAACCCCCCTCTGAGGAGCCTAAAAAAATGTCCAATGCTGATTTTGCCAAGATGCTACTGAAAAAGTGAGCAGGAAGAGCCTGGAGGCAGCGGGTCTGGTGAAATGTGAGATGCCTTCTGGAAGCCATGCTGTGTCCTTATGCTAGCAAGGAGAGAATCATGTGTAAATACCCTGCTGGACTGCTGCATTCAGTGAGGTCAGTGTAGGATGGTACAAATCCAGCTGTTTTCCTCTGTTTCTAAGAGCAAAGAGTTATACTGTGTTCTGGTCAAATGGTGTTATATGATTCCTCATATTGAGGGTAACGAGGAGGGAAATATTTCCTGTACAGGTTGGATCCCACGTCAGGTTTTAGGAATCCCTGGCAAATCTTTCTCTTTCATTAATGAAATGAGATGAAATGTGAAAGCCTGGTGATAACCTTGTTGAGCTCCACTGGTTGGTTCTGATTGTGATGCTGTCATTCTCTCTGACAAACCCCTCATTTCCCACCCAAACACACACCCCCCAGGGACTTCCATCTCCTTCCATTACCAGTTCAATGGCAGATGCTAGTAACCTCACCACGATGG
The DNA here is from genome assembly GCA_038090715.1 of Florisuga fusca. Taxonomy (NCBI): domain Eukaryota; kingdom Metazoa; phylum Chordata; class Aves; order Apodiformes; family Trochilidae; genus Florisuga; species Florisuga fusca. The sequence continues at coordinate 1,519,889 of JAAWXA010000024.1, forward strand.
CCTATTTTAGTATCCAGAGTTTCTATACATATGTGTGTATATGTATATACATAGATATGTATTCAGTTCATGTTCTGTTCCAGTTGACCTGTTTTTTTATATTGTGTATTTGTAAAAGACATTCAAGTTGTTCTTTTTAAGTGTTAGGAGAAAATCCTCAGCTCTGGTCATTTTTCTTTCCCAAAAACCCAAAGCTGTCCATGCTGTTGTTGAGGACCATTATTTTTTTTGTTGGTTTTCTTTTTTTTGCTAGCTAGCTCCTGTCTTTTGCAGGTGGTTTCTGTATGGTTTTGTACAAATGTGAAGTGCAAGCTGATGTTTCTTGGTTTATTAAACTCAAGTTCTCAAAGGTTTTCTATAAACACTGTTGCTTCTGTTTAAAAGTGGGTGTTGGAATTGCCCTTGCCCTCAGCAGCTGGGTAATAGTGCTGCACCTTGCCTCTCAGCTGCACTGAGATTTGGGGGGTCCTTCATTTCATCTAGTATCAGTAGCCTGGGACCAGTCAGGAAAACTTTTGAATAATCTGTGATAGAAATAATCTCCTTGTCAGCTGACACTGCTGCCAGCTTTGGAGGGCAGCAGATGTTGGGGCTGAATGTGAGGGGAGGGCTCACTTGTACAACAGAGGCACTGCTGCAAATAAACACTGAATTTTAGTGCTCACCTTCTGCTGCTCTGATTTGGCTTCACTGGGGAAGGACAAGGCTGCTTCACAGCTTTGCCCCATGCCCTGGGAGTGCTTGTGGTAATCACCTTAGCTTTCCAAACAAAAAGGCTTTAATATTAAAATACTTTATTAATCTGGTACTAAAATAACACATTTCCCCTCCCCCCCCAGAGCTCTAAAGTGCAGATTTTATTTATATTCCCATTTCCCTACAAAAATAAGCATGCTTTGTAAGGACAGAACCACCTGCCTCCTCTCTTGTTGGCTTTCCCAGTCAGAGGTACCTGAGCAGGGGTGGTGCTGGGTCACCCCTCACTCCCCAGCTCATCCTCTTGTCTGAAATGTGCCCCAACCACCTTGCAGGGAAGAGGGAGAGTTGGAAGGGAAGAAACTTCACCCTGGCTGGGAGAGCTGGGGAAAGGGTTTGAGCTTGAGCAGCACTTTGAAACTGGATTGGAGTTTTTCTGAACTGGGAGGTGTGGGGATGGGTTACACAGCTGGGGTGGGGGAAGCAAAGAAAAAGCTGCTTGGAATTGCAGAGCAGCTTCCAGGTACTGCAGCAGCAGCACAAGGAGAGGCCTCATGGGGTTTGTGAGGTGTTCATCCCAGGAATAAGGTGACCTAGTAATTAATTGTGAAAAGTTCTCTGGTGTAGCTAGAAGAAACTTAATTTTTTTTTTGTTTGTTTGCAAATGCTATCCACACTCTTATCAAATTGGCACAACACATAAAAGTCTCAGGATTATATATCACAACTTCTGCCCCCAGCTCTGCAGACACAAGATTTTCTCCACCCCTTTGGCTGAAATGTGTGAGGACAGCTACAGGTTCACAGAGATCCTGCTCCATGAGGTGGGTCTGAGGCACAACCTCAGCACTGCCCAGTCCTGTCAGCACAGCACCTCCCAGCTGGCTGAAGCGACTCTCAGAGCATTTCTTCTCCTGTTCAGTCACACAGTTTGTTTCCTTAAACCAGGCACTTCTCACTCCTACAAAACTTGCCCTAGGAGAGGCAAGTGGGACATACCAAGTGCTACTGGAAAGGGAAAGGGGAGGAGATGCTTGTGCTGGAGTTTGTCCTTCCTGATCAGTGTTACCAAAGCTGCCAGGACAGAGCCTGATTCACCTGGCTGGGAGATGACTGTTCCTGTGAGTGGGGGTTAGGGTTGGGGTTTTTTTTTCTTTGAACCCAGGGCAGAGGTCACACAAAAGGAACAACCTGAAGGCCTTGTCTGGCCTCACAGCTCCTTGCTGAGATCAGACCATGCAGCTGGGTGAAGGGTTGGGATTGGAGCAGCTTCTCAAAGGTTAATTTTAGAGGGAAATTCAGCTTGCTGAGCCACTCTCACACCTCTGCCCACCTCCTTCCAGTAGCATGAGTTATAGTTCATGTTGACAGCTTGGTGTGTCCTGTACACAAATAAATTATATTAACTTAAATGTAAGACACTTTAAATAAATGAAATGCTAAAGAGTGACCTCTCCTCCTCTGGAGTTCCTTCCCAGCAGGCACAGGAAGTGGTTTGGGGTTTTCCTGGGTGTTCCTGGGCTCCTGCCTCTCCACACCCCTCAGGTCTTGACGGGGATGGTTCCCCTGCAGCCAGCAGTGCTGCCCTCAGCCTCAGGTAAGCCCACGGAGTGCTCGGTGGTGGCAATCAGCAGCATGTCCAGAGTGGTCTCTGTGCACTTGGCAATGAAACGGATGAAGGGCCTGACATCCCCCTCGTTGGCCACTTCCAGGACGTGGTAATACTCTGCCCGCTGCTCCTTGCGGATGGTGATGGGGGGGTACCCTGCCTGCATCAGGATGAGGTTCATCAGCAGCCTGGAGGTCCTGCCATTCCCATCTACAAAGGGATGGATGTAAACCAGTTTGTAGTGAGCCAGTGCAGCAAACTCCACGGGGTGCAAGCTGGTGGCATCCTCTGAGTTCATCCAGTGGACAAACTCCTGGATGTGTTTCTCCACGTCGCGGGGGTGGGGGGGGATGTGGTGCCCCACAAACACCTGAGTGCTCCGGAACCTCCCCGCCTCCACCGGGTCAGCGTAGCCCAGCACCCTCCTGTGGATCTCCAGCAGGTCAGTGCTGGTGACAGAGCCAATCCTGGCCACCAGGGTGGTGTTGACATACTTGAGAGCTGCGTGCATGCCCAGCACCTCGTTCTGCTCCAGGAGGCTCTTCCCGGGCACCGCGTAGCGCGTCTCGATGACGTGGCGGATTTCTGAGAGGGTCAGAGTGTTCCCCTCAATGGCAACCGTGTGGTAGATGTGGTGGTAGTAGGACTCCTCCATCACCCTCCTCAGGGCAGAGTTGCCTTTGGGGATGGCCATCACTTTTTTAACTTTGCTGTCTATGATGCTGAAGTACCTCTGGTCTATCTCTTCCACCAAGGGCAGCGTCCGGTCCCGGTTGATCAAAGCTTTCTCGTTGCAGGGAGAGATGGTCAGAGCTTTGGAGTACAAGTAGTCAGCTTGCAGAATGTCTTTTTCCTCTTCTGAGAAGATACCAAACTCGTTCAGGGCATCCACGTAGTCGGGGTCCATTTTGAGGGCATACACAAAGAGTTTGTGAGCTTTCTCCCGCTTCCCTTGGCGCTTCATTTCCAGGGCCTGATTCAGAGCTGCTCTGGCTTCTGACTTCACTTCTGAAATGCAGCAAGGACAGGCAGGAAACGGGGCTGAGTTTTCCTGAAAAACCTCTGGAGACCCATCACTGCTCAGAGAAAACCCAACTAAGAACTCTCAGGCTCTGAGAACCCTAACAGAAGTTTTATTCCAGGCTCTGCCAGGCTGTGGGTGCAGAGCTGCCCCTGGCAGGGCACAGGGGGAGGCTGGAGGGGGCAGCAGGGTGGCTGGTGCTGGCCACAGGTGTGTAGCCATCCTGGCAAAACTCCCTTTGGCCACTCAGCTGCATTGTGTGGGAGGACAGAGTCTTAAAGAGATTTTCCTGGCAGTGACAGCAGCTCTCTTGCTGGAAGCCCAGGCAGCAGCTGGACACAGCACTTCCATCTGCTATTTTACTGAATTATTAAATGTTTTCCCAGCAATAACAGAGATAAAGTGCTGGGACTGTAACGATGCCTTTGAGCATTTTCCAAATGAACATCCTGGCTGAGAATGGCTGCAGGCTGGTGCTGCCAGAAAGGCTGCTCTGTGACAGCCAGGATTTTGGGATTCAGGCCGTGTACCCCAGGTGAGTGTGTCCTCAACCACCACTCTCCATTCCTCTCACCTGAAAACTTCCCAAAAGCACGAGGGAAAACTTTCCAGAGGCAAAGAAGGGCTGAGAAAACAGCAGGGGGGGATGGAATGCAGCCAGGCTGGTGAGGACATGTCTGACCTCTGGGTCATCAGCCCAGGTTCCCGTGGAGCTGGGCAGTGAGTGTGTTATTATGGGCTGCAGGAGGTCATGGGGTGGGGGAGAACAGCTCTCCAGCTACAGCCAGTGACCACCTGGAAGCCCTCTTACCTGGGGAGGCTTTGCCTTTCAGCACCAGCAGCTCCAGCCCCTTGGAGGTGACACTCAGGCTGGTGCTTTGTCCCGTGTACCTGGTGACCCCCGAGGAGCCCGTTCTCAGTTTGCTTTGCAGGAAGGAGAGGCCCTGGAGCACTGCCTGGCACTGATCTTCCACAGCAGCCAGTGGGAGCAGCAGCAGGACCAGGGAGGCCAGGAGGAGCAGGAGCAGAGCTGCCCACCTCAGGCGGCCCCACAGGCTCCCCCATTTCAGCTCGGGGTCTGTGGCCATGGACACCAGGTTCATCCTGCTCCCACCAGGAACATCTCCTTCCCTCCTGCTCCCACCTGGCAGGAGAAACAGCTTTACCAGGAGCTCTGTCTCACGGGGGTGGTGAGGTGGCTTTGAGCGTGTGCTCTGGGCTTCTATCCCAGCAATTTGAGGGGCATCCCAAGCGTGTGCAGGGCTCAGGGTCACACAGATCCTGAGGGGCTCTGCTCTGCTCTGCCCAGCAGCACCGCGGGCACCTGGACCTCTGAGCCACCTCCCTGCCCTCCCCCAGGCCCCTGCCTGGCCTTCCCCAGACCCCAGCGTTCCCC
>JAAWXA010000024.1:1525528-1555958 GCA_038090715.1 Florisuga fusca
CTTCCTCCGCTCTTCCGCCTCCGCTTCCCCTGGCGTCTTCCGGGTAGAGCCACGCCCCCCGGCGCGGGGAGAGGCTCGTGGAGGGCGGCAACTGGTCAGTGCTCACGCCAATCACAGGAGGAGCAGCCAATGAGGAGGGGAAATGGAGGAGGGGGCGGGTCCAATCGGTCTGGGGGGCCGGGGAGCCGTTGCTAAGCGACGGCTGCGGCCTAACGGGGGCAGTGCGGCCTGTCCTAGGGACACGCCGGGAAAAGTCCTTTTCTCCCTCATTTTCTCGCTCCTTTTCTACTGGGAAAGGCTCTGTGGGTGCTGAGGGTGCTCTCAGGTCTTCATTGCTTTTACCAGGCGTTGCTAAAAGCAGCCTGAGGAGCTTGGGTCCACCACTGTCCCTAGAAAGAGACTGACAGCCCCTCAGCACTCAGCAGCAAATGGAGCCCAAGGCAATTCCTGCAGCAAAAAATTACGGCGCCCTCCAGGCAGCTGGAGCCTGCCGGAGCCTGTTATGTTGGGGGGATAATTAACAGTTGAAAGACAAGCAAATCTTCCTGCCCTTGAAGGGGAAGCTTTAACAGAAATGTGGATTTTCCTCACCCAAACCTCAGGTGTCAGGGCCGGCAAAGGGAGCTCCCGGTGTAGGTGGTGGGGCAGAGCAGGGCTGTGAGGGGCTGCACCCCTGGGTTTGGCCCGTTTTGGGGTTCTCTGGCAGGTGGGTGGACGTGTCCAGGGTTGTGGTTGTGCTGAAGGAGTTCCAGCACCAGTGCCCACCAGTGGGTTCCAGCTGGAGCAGGGGCTGTGCCCCAAGCTCTGAGGCAGGACAGGGGGACAGTGGCAGCAGGAGGGGCCCTGCAGCCACCAGATGGCACTGACTGCTCCAGAGAAACCTCTCCAGGAGCCTTTCATCTCTGATTCCCTGGGTAGTGTCCGTAGGGATTGCTGGGATCTGGTTGCCCTTGGGTCCTGTGGAGCAGCACTGGGAAATCACAGAATGTTTTAGGTTGGAAGAGACCTCCAAGATCATCAGTCCAACCTTTAACCAATACCATAAGCTAATTACTAAGGACCAGCTCCAAATGCCCTTTAAACACCTCCAGGAATGGTGACTCCATCACCAGGGGAAAGGTTCTTGGGCTGTGCCAGGGTCTGGTTGTCAGGAGAAGCTCCTGGCTGCAGGGTTGGAGCTGCAAAATGTGGGATTTGAATCAATGAACAGATGGGCAAATCAGAGATCAAAGGGTGGTGCAGCTGTCACCCAGGTCAGAGCAAGGGTGCTGGGAGAAAGGGTTTTGGTGTCCTCTCTTGAGAGGCAAATGGAAACCACGTCCTGGACCCACGTGTAAGACTGCAGGGATTTTTTTTAAATTAAAGAGAAAACAGAGGAAGAAGCAGGATGCTGTGTTTCTGGGGCCTGGCTTTGGGAGAAGATGACAAAAGCATCAGGTAGGAACACCTGATTGTGGTGAGAGGCCATTTGGGATCCAGGTCTGTGTTTGGAGGATCCAGGAATGCAGATGGAGCACCTGAAAGGAGGTTCTTGAATATTTCCATCTGGGAGAGAAGTGAAAAAACCCACTGCATCCCAAAAAGAGAGTGCTGGGGAGGCATCCATCCTGCTGGGGCCTCGGAGCAGAGCTCTTGGAAGGAGTTACTGGGACAAGGAAAGGGCTCAGGTTCATTCCTGTGTCCACAGGGAGCTCAGATCCAGCCAGCAGAGAAGGGGGATGCTGGGGCAGAGTTGCTGGAAGCAGACTGGTGGGACTGGGCTGGGCAACACATCCCAGTGAGCTCCCAGCAGTAGGACCATGGGTCAGGAATGCTGAAGTTCAAGAGAGTGCTTGACTGGCTCTTGTCTCATGTTCTGCACCACAGATCTTGGTGTCATGCAGACCAGCCCCTTGGGATCCATCTCCTCTCTGTCATTGAAATCAACTCCTTTCTCCAGCTCCTGCCCTTGGCCTTGCTTCTGGTCTCCAGGAGGAGGGGAGGNCCTTTGCCGCCTCTCGCCGCTCTCTGTTGCCGGCTGTACTGGCCCCGCCCCCTGGCAGCTCCGCGCCTCGCTATTGGCTGAGCCGTCCGCCTCCTCTTTTCCTATTGGTTCTCACAGCGGGTCTCTTCCTCCGCTCTTCCGCCTCCGCTTCCCCTGGCGTCTTCCGGGTAGAGCCACGCCCCCCGGCGCGGGGAGAGGCTCGTGGAGGGCGGCAACTGGTCAGTGCTCACGCCAATCACAGGAGGAGCAGCCAATGAGGAGGGGAAATGGAGGAGGGGGCGGGTCCAATCGGTCTGGGGGGCCGGGGAGCCGTTGCTAAGCGACGGCTGCGGCCTAACGGGGGCAGTGCGGCCTGTCCCAGGGACACGCCGGGAAAAGTCCTTTTCTCCCTCATTTTCTCGCTCCTTTTCTACTGGGAAAGGCTCTGTGGGTGCTGAGGGTGCTCTCAGGTCTTCATTGCTTTTACCAGGCCTTGCTAAAAGCAGCCTGAGGAGCTTGGGTCCACCACTGTCCCTAGAAAGAGACTGACAGCCCCTCAGCACTCAGCAGCAAATGGAGCCCAAGGCAATTCCTGCAGCAAAAAATTACGGCGCCCTCCAGGCAGCTGGAGCCTGCCGGAGCCTGTTATGTTGGGGGGATAATTAGCAGTTGAAAGACAAGCAAATCTTCCTGCCCTTGAAGGGGAAGCTTTAACAGAAATGTGGATTTTCCTCACCCAAACCTCAGGTGTCAGGGCCGGCAAAGGGAGCTCCCGGTGTAGGTGGTGGGGCAGAGCAGGGCTGTGAGGGGCTGCACCCCTGGGTTTGGCCCGTTTTGGGGTTCTCTGGCAGGTGGGTGGACGTGTCCAGGGTTGTGGTTGTGCTGAAGGAGTTCCAGCACCAGTGCCCTGGGTTACAGCTGGAGCAGGGGCTGAGGCTGGGGCAGGGGCTGTGCCCCAAGCTCTGAGGCAGGACAGGGGGACAGTGGCAGCAGGAGGGGCCCTGCAGCCACCAGATGGCACTGACTGCTCCAAAGAAACCTCTCCAGGAGCCTTTCATCTCTGATTCCCTGGGTAGTGTCCGTAGGGATTGCTGGGATCTGGTTGCCCTTGGGTCCTGTGGAGCAGCACTGGGAAATCACAGAATGTTTTAGGTTGGAAGAGACCTCCAAGATCATCAGTCCAACCTGTAGCCAACACCATAAGCTAATTACTAAACCACGTCCTTAAGGACCAGGTCCAAAAGCCCTCACTGGGCTTTTCTTCCTGTGGAGTCATTACATTCATTTTCCAGTGACTACAGAGCTGACAGCTGGTAAAGATTTCCATATGGCATGAAATTGAGTCCATGTTAATGTCTAATCTGTGCAAAGCTGAAATTTTTGGGTCCTAAAAGCCTTATCACTGCTGGCACATCTGCTTCACCTTTGATTTCTAGAAGTTCCTTTTCCCTGTGTTTCACCAGGATGAACAACAGAGCAGATCTTTGCAATCTTGCCTGAATTCTCTACCACCAGAGCTCGGGATCCTCTGGGGTGTGCAGCCTGCCTGGTGAGGAACATCCTCTGCCTTTCCAGAGCCCCTTTCTGGGCTCTTCCCAGCAGTGGGATGCCCTGAGAAGCTTAAGGGTGAGCCAGCAGGTAAGAGCTGTACAAGAGGTCAAAATAACACAGCAGCTGCTAAAGCCAAACCAGTGACTTGCCTCATGTCTAGCAGGGCTGTTTACTGGAGTTCTAAGAGTGGAGAAACTGCTGTGGCCTTCACTGAGCTGGTGTTTTTCCTTGCAGGATGCTGTGTTTCTGGGGCCTGGCTTTGGGAGAAGATGACAAAAGCATCAGGTAGGAACACCTGATTGTGGTGAGATGCCATTTGGGATCCAGGTCTGTGTTTGGAGGATCCAGGAATGCAGATGGAGCACCTGAAAGGAGGTTCTTGAATATTTCCATCTGGGAGAGAAGTGAAAAAACCCACTGCATCCCAAAAAGAGTGCTGGGGAGGCATCCATCCTGCTGGGGCCTTGGAGCAGAGCTCTTGGAAGGAGTTACTGGGACAAGGAAAGGGCTCAGGTTCATTCCTGTGTCCACAGGGAGCTCAGATCCAGCCAGCAGAGAAGGGGGATGCTGGGGCAGAGTTGCTGGAAGCAGACTGGTGGGACTGGGCTGGGCAACACATCCCAGTGAGCTCCCAGCAGCAGGACCATGGGTCAGGAATGCTGAAGTTCAAGAGAGTGCTTGACTGGCTCTTGTCTCATGTTCTGCACCACAGATCTTGGTGTCATGCAGACCAGCCCCTTGGGATCCATCTCCTGGGGAGAGGGAGGTGGGGAGAGGCTCAGCTCCTCCTGCCCTGGCTCTGGGGAAGAGGCAGAAGGCAGAAGCAGGGAGTGGGTTTGAGAAGAGCAGAGCAGTGTCTGGGCCTCAGCTGGAACTGCAAACCTTGTGAATCTGGTGGTGAGAAAAGAGGGAAGGGCAGAGTGCAGTGCAGTTGGCTCTCTGGGAGGTCTGACCTTTCCGAGCTTGAAATTCAGGACTGAGCAAGCAGAATCCCAGCTTTCTGGCAAAGGAGATGAATTTTCCTCCAGACCGTCTGGAATGGAGTTTGAGGGGTTTTTTTTTCTTTTTTTTTTTTTTTTTCTTTCAAGTGTCTTTTATTTAGCAGGGAAGGCAGCTAGAGCCTGGGTGAGGAATCAGGGAGGGGCAGGAAAAGCAGGAGACCTCCTGCCTGTGGAAAGGCTCTGAAGAGGAGCTGAAGGGTCCCTGCCTCTGGCATCAGCAGGATCCAGAGGGAGCTCTGTCCTCTCCCTGCCACCAAGCACCCAAGTTTGCCTTTTGCAGACCTGGCTTTGAAGGGTGCCCATCACTTGGTGCTCCCAAACCACTTGGGGGCTGAGCCCTGGCATCTGGGGAGGACCAAAGGGAGGTGGTGGGAGCAGAAAAGGAGCCAAGAGGATGGTCAGTCTGCTCTGGGGAGGGAGAAGAGGTTCTGGGAGAGCTGGGTTGTGCCTTTGTGTCACCCAGGCTGTGGTGGGCTCCTCTCTCCTGGCATTTCTTAGTGCTGGCCTGGGAAGCTCTGGGGGAAATAAAGCTCTGGGCTCGGGGTGGTGCTCACAGGAGGAAATCAGTCCCATTAAACTGGAGTGGCTGGAGGTGCAGTGTGGGTGCAGAGGGCTAAATCCTGCTCCCTGCAGCTGCCCCTGTGCTTTCCATCTCCTCTCTGTCATTGAAATCAACTCCTTTCTCCAGCTCCTGCCCTTGGCCTTGCTTCTGGTCTCCAGGAGGAGGGGAGGTTGGGCAGGGGGTAGAGAAATCCTTGCTGTGTTTTGCAGGAAGAGAAATCCTTGCTGTGTTTTGCAGGAAGAGAAATCCTTGCTGTGTTTTGCAGGAAGAGAAATCCTTGCTGTATTTTTGCCTCACCTGCCCCAGGAGCCAGCCCCATGGAGAACTCCTTGCCTGACTCAGAAGAAACAGGAGCTTGCCAGAGGGAATTTTATTTTATTTCCCTGGGTTTTGCAGACAGGTTGGTCTCAGCTGGATTTGCATGCAGCTTCCCTGCTGGCTTTGGCTGCTGGGGGTGGGTTCCCTGCTCCACCAGGGCTGAACAAAAGCCCACACAGAGCTTCTGGGTTAATGGGATTAAAGGTATCCAGTGGAACATCTCGGATTGCCTGGAATGTGCTGCTTGGCCAGGCACTCTTTCAGTCTGGGTTTGAAGATGCGAGGTTTGGCAAATCCATTCCCTACATTTTGGTCTGAAATGGGGTTGAAATGTTCTCCTGAGGTTCAGGCAGCCCCCAGGCTGATCCCCCAGCCCCAGGGCCACCACTTGGGATGCCACCAGCAGCTCCCTGTTTGCCAGCTGACTGGGAGAGGGAAGGAGGATTTGGAAATAAACAAACCAAGAAAATCCGACCCCTGATCTAAAGCAAGCAACCCAAATCTCATTTTCTCCTTGAATTTCAGAGGGCTGAGCAGCAAACAAACAATTATTTCCCCTCGACTTGGCTGGGTGGATCTTTAATTCCTGAGTGAGGGGGGACCAGGGCTGGGTGATGGATACTGGGGGTGCTGAGCTGCTGGCACTGAGAGCTCCCTGCTCCTGCTGCTGGGGAAATCCAAGCTCCTGGGGGCTGGGGAGCTGCCTCCAGCCCTTGCTGAGTCTGGGAGGTGCAAGGCCAAGGTGAAAACCAGCACAGCCTGGAAAGAACAAGGAATTCCATGGGGGAGGGTTTCGCCCCCTTGGCACATGGAGTTTTCTCTGCTGTAAAATCTGTTCTGTTCTTGGGAATGTTTTGGCTGGGGTTGGTACAAGAGAGTGCTGCTAAATATAAATAAAAAGGCAATTGTTATTTCTTTCAGGCACAGCTTTGATTTTTCTCTGGTCCCACGGCCCAGAAATTCAAACCCTGCTCTTCCATGGGGCATGAAGGTGCTGCTCTCCCTGTCTCTCAGCAATCATTTTATAAAGTGAGTGACTCCAACGTGGTTCCAGAGGGGCAGGTTGGGAGCAGGGCTGTGCTCAGGTCCCAGATGTGGCTCCAGCTCCCTGCTGTAGCCAGTTGCAGTTTTCATTTCCAAGGAGCCTCAGCAGAAGCCTCACTGCAGCCCAATGGGCTCTTCCCTGGTGATGTTCACCTCAGTCCTTTGCCTAATTAGCTTGAAAATATTCCTACAAGTTGGGGTTTTTTTCCTTCTTTTTAGGCTGAGGCACCACATTAGGCAGTAAGTGGAAGGAGAAATGCATCATGCACACCACAAGGGACAAGCATCTCTTTCCTTCTCTCCCAACCCCAGAGCAACCTGCTGCTCAAATGCCACAAGGCACAGCTCTGAAGTACCTCATCTTGCTAGGTGAGAGCCAGAGACACTGCCAAGTGTCAGTATTGAAGTTTTTCTGAAGTCTCATGCAGCTGGGGCATGAAATTTGGGGGAGAAACAGGGCAGAGAGGGAGGAAAAAAACCCCTTCCTGTTAGCCAAGGGGCTGCTGGCTGGGTGCACGGGGCTGGAATCCCCCAGGAATCCTCCTCCAGCCTTGGTCAAAGGGTTTGGTGGTCACAATCCAGCAGGAGTTAGGGAGGTGTCCCTGTGTCAGCTGAGTTCTGAGTGCCTGGTGGTGCTGGAGAGCAGAGCTGTGTCCCCTGGGTGTCCCCTGGGTGTCCCCTGAGTGTCCCCTGAGTGTCCCCTGGGTGTCCCCTGGGTGTCCCCCGTGTGTCCCCTTCGTGTCCCCTGGGTGTCCCTGGGGTGTCCCCAGGGTGTCCCCCGGGTGCCCCCTGAATGTCCCCCTGGGTGTCCCTGGGGTGTCCCCTGGGTGTCCCCTGGGTGTCCCCTGGGTGTCCCCTGGGTGTCCCCTGCCCCCAGAGCATCCCGAGCTGCTGCCCCCAGGAATGGGGGTTTTGTTGGGGTGAAAACACCTTTGGCAGGGGAAAGCTCAGCAGGGCTGGGCAATTTTACACCTGATTAAATATGATTCTAATGAAAATGAGTGTACAGGGTGGGGAAGGGAGCTTGGCAGAGCCAGGGCTGGCACTGCAGCCTCCGAGGGGCAGGTGGGGACAGAGCGTGGCCTCCAGCTCTGCTGCCCTCCTGCTCCCTTCCCATTTCAGTTTTGATTTGGGCAGCTCTTGCTTTCTGAAGTCAGAGGAGAAGCTGTGGTATTTCTTGTTTTTAAGCTTAAAATAGCTTGGAATCAGCTCTTTGTGTTTCCTGGAGTCTGCTTTGCTTCTCCCAATGTATTCAGGAGTCCCGGCAGTGCAGGCAGGAGTAAAAAAACTGTTGCAGGCTCTGGGTTGAAATCCATGTGGATTTTCTGGGCCTGTGACAGGTAATGCAGGAGCTGCTCCCCTGATACCCATTATTTGGGATCCCAATAAAAGCCAGATCAGATTAGATTTGGTGAGACTCATTTCATGGTGGTTATTAGAGGCTGAAGTGAGCTGCCTGGGGATGGGCCCCCGGGTGCCTCAGTAAATAGAGAATGCAGAGGATCAAATGAGATGAAACAGGTTTGGGGGCTCTGAAAACCATCTTTAGAAAATGTTTGGCATTATTATTATTTTCAGCCTGGTGTTGTTTGCTGCCTAGGTGATGTTGGGGAAGTGTCTTGAGTAGTTTCCTAATTTGTGAGGGTCCCAAAGGCAAAACATTCAGAAGGAATTGGATTAACACTTGTGAAAAATAAATTACAGGCTGAGTGCTTGTTAGATGATTTTGAATTAATTTATTGATCTGAGGCTGGAGTGTTAGAAAACAGAGAGGTAAAATTACTGACAGCATGTGCATAAACAGAGGGGCTGAGCAGCATCTTCCTGGCACCTCTTTGGTTTGAGGAGATCACTGAACTGCATGGAGGGGCAGAGCTGCTGGACTCAGGTCTCCCATGGCCCTCTCAGGGCAGGAGGAAAGGCTGGAGGGACCTTCCTGGCTTTAGCAGCCTGCCATGGCCCAGGGGAAAGCTGAGTGCTGGGGGATGCTGTGCCCTGCTCCAGCAGTGGTGAATCTCCCTCCTGAAGGTGCTGTTGTTTCTGGGAGTCAGGTGATTGAGGAGATGGAGCAAGGTTCTACCTGGAGACACAGAGTGAAAGGCAAGAGGCAGGTGGCAGGAGGGGATGCTCCATTGGGAAGAAAGAAAAAACCCCTTTGTAGGGTGGGGAGGAACATCCCTGGGCCAGGGGCCAGAGTGCTGCCGGGGTCTCCATCCCTGGAGAAAGAAAAACCCCTTTGCAGGGTGGGGAGGAACATCCCTGGGCCAGGGGCCAGAGTGCTGCTGGGGTCTCCATCCCTGGAGGTGCTCAGAGCTTGCTTGGAGAAGGTCCTGAGCTGCCTGAGGTGCTGAGGGACTGATGTGCTGAGGGACTGGCTCTGCTTGGAGCTGGGGCTCAGCCCAGAACATCCTCATGGTCCCTCCCAACCTCCCTTCACCTGAGATTAATGCAGATAGCTCCAGACACAAGGAGCTTTCACTCCACCTTGCCTGTCCAGCCAGGGCAGGAGCCCCTGAGCACAAACCATCAGTGTCCTTGTGCAAAAAGCACCCCTAAAAGGTTGGCTTGAACAACATTATTTTTTTTTTTTGGGCCAAATATCTGTAGAACCTGTAAGGGGCATTTGCCATTTCCCCTTCTGTGGTGAGCTGTGCCCTCCCTCAAGGTGCTCTCTTGCCTTTTTGCAGACCTGCTCTGGCAAAACAAGTTTCAGTGAAACTTGGCAGACTTCAGCAGTAGAAAGTGAAGCTTGGGGTTGCTTTTTAAAGGCTGAAAGCAAATCCAGCTCAGGAGTGGACAGGCCACTAAAACCAAAGAGAACAGAGTCCCCGGGTGCCTCTCCCTGCCCAGAGCTCCTTGCTAATGAGATGGCTGGGGCAGCAGGCACCCACAGCTAAAAATATCCCAGGGAGCTTGTCCACCAGGCTCTGGGTTAATCAGGTTTGGGGGAAAATGATCCCTAGGGTGAGCTCAGAGAATGACACTGCTTGGTTTTGAAGGGAAAGCAGGATTTGCAGCACTGGGCTGTGGAAATGAGGAGCTGCCCTGAGGAGATGCTCAGCACGAAGCTCAGGGGGAGTCTTTCCACTCTGGTCAGGGTGGGTGTGCTCTTACTGGTGTGACTGGTGCTGCTCTTGGTGAGGTTTTGGTTCCTTTTGTTCCTTGGTCAGTGCAATCCTCTGGTCGTGGCACAGGTCAGCAATGCCCAGCCAGGTCAGCACCATCCTGCTGGTTTGTACTGGAAGCAGTGGGATGGGGTTGCTGGGGGTGGCTGTGCCTGTTGCCACCCTGGATGGAGGAAGGGAAGAGCTTGGATATTCCTGGGGGATTTCTTTGCCCTGAAGGCTCCTCTGGCAGTGATCTGGGTGTCAATGATTGGGGCAAAACCTTTCCTTTCCTTTTTTTAAATTTTTTTTTTCCCCTTCTTTCTTTCCTGGAGACAGGTTTGGGCTTGGTGCAGCATCTCAGCTCCAGGATCTCATCCTCTGCCTCCACAGTGGTCATAAATCCTCCCAGAGGAAGGAGAAGGAGAAATACAGTGCTGCTGAGATGCTGCTGGAAATCCTGGAGCAGCAGAGCTGGGGCTGTGCTGGGTGAGCATCACCTCCAGGGCTGCTCCAGGGTCTGGGCCTGGGGGGGAGGCAGAGGAGGGGGGTTCTAAAGGAGGAGCAGTTCTTCAGATTAAAGGATTTGCTAATGGCTAATGAAAGAAGAGCCTCCAGGCTTCCATTAATGAACAAATTAGCTCATCAAGAGTCTCCCTAATTTGTCAAATATAAAGCTGCCCTATTAATTAAACAAGAGGAGGGATTTTAATTTGCCTGGCAAAATTGCACATTTAATTGATAAATGACTCATTTCAACCCTCCTTGCTTTCCAGAAGCAGTGACAGGGGACACGTCAGGCCTCAGCTTTGGGCTCCTCCAACCCCCCCTTGTCCCTTGTCCCCTGCCCCTGGTCCCACCACCTCTGCTCCTCTGTAGCACCAGCTTCTGCTTCTGTTTCATTGACCCATCTGCTAATTGGCTCTGATTACATCCAACTGCTTGTTCTTCTTCCCCTGCATCCCCTCAGCTCCCTGATTTCTGCTGCTGGCAAATGATTGAACTGTCCTGGGGTTCACACACCACCTCCCCAGGCAGGTGTGCCAGGGAAGCAGCATCAAGCCAGGCTACCTCAGATTCCCCTTTCCCAACCCGTTTTATTTTTTTTTTCCCCCCAAATTAGAGAGAATTCTTAACAGGGGAACAGGTGGATTCATGTGGAGTCCTGCCCTGAGTTTTCAATGTAGCTGCATTGATTTATAAGGTCTTTTAAATGACTGAATCCTCCTCAGTGGCAGCACCTCTACGTGAGCTTCATTCCCCATCAGGGCAGGCCTTGTGGCAGGGACCTTCTGTGTCTCCACCAAGGCACCAGTAATGAGGATTTTCTCTGCAACAAGCAGTAAATAAAGATCAGGAATTCATTAGCACAGGAATTTGTCTTATATGAAGCAAGGACTGGAGGAAAATGGGAAGTGTGGGAGTTATCATCAACATAATATATGAAGCAATCTGGATTCAGGAGAAGGCACTTTGAAATTTTATTGAATTTTCTTCTTTTTTTTTTATTGTGTAGACATGGTTGGGTGATTTCTGAGGGAGCTGGAGATTAAAAAATACATGGGCAAGAAGAAGTGACCTTCCTTTGCTGCTCCTCCCTCTTGCCTTGAAGCTCAGAGACAGGAGCTGGGGAAGACACAATGAACCAGGAGCCTGAAAAGCTCTGAAATCCCCCCAAACCCAGAGCAGCCCAGGCTTGATCATTTCACTTTCTCTTCCCAGTGAGTGCTGGAATATAAATTACCTTTTGGTGTAAAATTTCATCATGGCACTACATCACAGGACATCAAGCAGAGACAAAACTTATTAAATGACTCATAATTAACTTGCTGGCCCCTCCAGCAAAGCTGGGGGGAGGCAGTTGATCCCTCCAGCTGTGCAAGGATCCAGCTCACTCAGCTGAGGTGATGTCCAACCCCACATCCCTCCTTTCTCCATCACTGCTCCATGCATTTCCACCCTGGGGCTGGGAGTCATGCTGTGGGGTGGGTACCCTCACCCCCCACCCCCTGTGTCACCTTCTCCACCTGCAATTTTGGGTGTTCCTTCCCTTGGGAGCACGGGGAGGGCACCGTGGAGCTGGGGAATAACATTTCTCTCCTCCAAGGACTTCCAACCCTGGCACATAAACAGAGGAACAGCTCAGGAGATAATTACAAGGAGTGGCTGATAAGCCCCATGCTCCCTGGGGAGTGGTGTCTGGGAGAGGTGCCCAAGGCCACCTTGTCACCAGGGCTGGCTCCAGAGGCAGTTCCTGAGGGTTCCCAAAGTGTCCCTGCTGGATCCCAGGTGGGTGTTTGCTTTATGGAATCTCTTCTCACTTCTCAGAGGGAGCTGGGCTGCACTCTGCTTTCTCTCTAATGACATCTTCAAAGTGAATTTCCATCCATTTATGTCTTTTTAAAAAATATTTATATGTATTAATATCAATTTATTTATTTATATATTCCATGCAACATTTCTATGTGTGTATAGAGAATTATTTTCATTACTATCATCCCAACATGTCAGGAAAGTTTCCAGGTCACCCCACTCAGCACCCAATGCTCACATCCTGGGATGATGGATCCAGGGACACCCCACCCATCCAGGCTTCTCACCCTTTTTTTGGGCACCCTGAGAGGGGCTGATCCTGCCCTGGGAGGTGCCCCAGGAGGGACTGTGCTGGTGCAGAGCATGGCAGGAGCTGCTCCTGCCTCCACCAGGAATCCCCCATCACTCCAGTTTTTGGGTAACTGGGAACCTGAGCAGTGGGGTTGTACGTGGGGATCCTGTTTTCTGCCCCAGTTTCTCATTGAGTTGGGAACTGCAGCTCCTGGGTTACCCAGGGTTCATGTCAGGCCCTTTCTTTTGAGGTTAAAAAAATAAAATAAGCAAACTGGAAGGAATGGAAATAGCCACTTTCTGCTGTCAGTGGTCCAGCAGCTATCGCCAGCTGGGTTCAGTGCAGTAGGTATTATTTATGAGATTTTATTAATATGCAAATCAGCACCACTTGATTGGCTCTCCTGGCCTGCTGCCAAGATCCTTATGAATTATCAAAGTGCCTGGATGGTTGGAGCAAGCTGGGGGAGCCCTGGAGATCCCTCCCTGCGAAGGAGAAGGGGAAAAAATCCTTAAAATAGGGGAGGTGAGCTCTGGTGCTGGATGGTTCCTCTCCCAGTCCCTGCCTTTAACTGGGAGCAGAAAGTGACTGGGATGGATTTCTGTGCCCCTGTTCCCCTGGGGCTGAGGTGTAAATCACACACTGGAGTTTTCTGAGTTCTGATGGGGTTTGGGACAGGTGGGTTTGACATTTTCCAAAGGATAATGACAAGTTAATAATAGCCTGGCAGAGGTAAAACTAGCAGAGGGGGGTTGGGGTTTTTTGCTTTTTATAAAGTCAGAGCTGCTGCTTCTGTCCTCATATTGGTCTCTCACGTGGAGGGAAATCCCTCGTGGGGTTGGATGAAGTGATGCTGAGCTGCTTCCCCTGAGGACCATGGAGCCTGGAATGTCACCAGTGTGTCACCAGTCCTGTTAGGAACCACTACACCCACCAGCTCCTGGAAAAACTCTCCAGTCTCTGAGCAGCTGTTAATTTATGACTGGTTTATGTGCCATCCTGGGGCCACCATGGCACAACCTTGCTCTCTACCTCATCTCTGGGTTCCCCTTGGAGGTGACAAACTCCTGGAGCTGTGACACGTGGCTCCCGGGGCTGTGACAGGGCAGGGATTTATGGCTGCTGGAGACAGAGGCAAGGGGCTGAGCTTCCCCCAGAGTCCCCCCCGGGTTAGATTAGGCTGTCTGTGAAGAAACTTAATTGATTCTTTAGGTTAAAGCCTTTTCCTCTGCACAGACAAGCCCTGGTGGTAATTCTCTGTAATGTGACACGGAACATTTGTGTGCAGCTTTCCCAGCCCTCTGCTCCCCTTTGGGCTCTGATTTGTTTTCTTTCCAAAGCAAATTCTGGATCTGGCTTCCATCAACAGCCCTGATTAATCTCTTTCGAGATATCCCAATATTTATTTATTTATTATTTAGGTATTTATTTTAACAGTCCTCAGTTAAGGACTCCTGTGCACCGTGACTGTCCCTGGGGGAGGTTTTGCACCCAGCTTGGGGCTGAGTTTTGGATATCTGGATATCCAAATCCTCACCCAGCTGTGGGGAGAAGCTGATGGAGACCCCAGCAAGGACACAGGTATCCCAGCACCACCAAGCAACTCTCTCATTGCTCCAGAAATAGCCCCACTGCTGGCAGGGGCTGGGGAAGAAAATGTATTTTGCTGCTATTTTTAACAGGGTGGGGGGAACAGAGCCCTGGGGACCTGCACCAGGGCCACCCCCTGGCCAAAACCAGGCCCAAAATGGCATTGCTTGCTTGGAGCTGGCAGGGATGCTGAGCAGGGATGCTGAGCTTTCCTGCAGGGAAACAGCAAGATGCTTCCCAGCCCAGAACCCCCCAGCCCCAGGGTGAAGGGAAGCAGGATGAGGCCATTGGCAAAATCAAAGAGCACCAACCAAGCTCCCAAACACTTGTCTCTGCAATGCCATGCTCCGTGGGGTGGTGATTGCCCAGAAATCAATTTTCATGGACAACTGGCTTTATGTATTTGGGGTGATGCTGAGGTTCTGGTAAGTTTAGGATGCAGAGCATTCCCCTTCCCTCCCACCTCTGCTGAACAGCTGGGGGATAAAAACCCTTCAGATGAGCTGAAGGCTGTGAAGTGAAAAAGCAGAAGCATGCCTGGGAATTCAGCTTCTGGCCCTCGTGTTCCCAACCCACCTTGCAGGAGGGGAAGAGCCCGGAGGAGTTTGCTGCACCCCACCAGCCTTCCCGGGGGATTCCTCTGGGAGTCTGAATCCCAAAGGATCCAACCCGACTCTCGGTCGTTAAATCTTTCTGAGAAAGTGTTCCAGATTTATAGCAGTGTCCCCAGAGGAAAAATGTAATTTTATATTCCCCATTAATCTCATACAACAAAACAGATGGAGAGGATCCCTCAGGGAATTCTCATTAATTAATGGAGATGATGAGGACTGGCACGGAACTCCCAGAAAAGAGCTGGAATTGCTCTTGGTTTAATCCCTTACTTGGTGGCCTCACTTTGTGGTCCTGACCTCATCCCTGTGGCCTCAGCTGGGTGATGGATCCA
Organism: Florisuga fusca; assembly: GCA_038090715.1. Lineage (NCBI taxonomy): Eukaryota > Metazoa > Chordata > Aves > Apodiformes > Trochilidae > Florisuga > Florisuga fusca. The sequence goes on from JAAWXA010000024.1 coordinate 1,540,213, forward strand.
TCAGCAGGATGGAGGGAACCATCTCCTGGGGGATGCAGGAGCTCAGAGCTGTCTCAGCATCACCTGCCCCTGGAGCAGGAATGGCCCCATCCTGCCCATCCTGGCACTGGGATGGGGTGGGATGGGGTGGGATATGGTTGGTATGAATCATAGAAATGGCTGGATTGGAAGGGACCTCAGAGATCATCAAGTCCAACCCTTGGGATGAGGTGGGATGAGCTGGGATGGGGTGGGATGGGGTGGGATATGGTGGGATATGGTTGGTATGAATCATAGAAATGGCTGGGTTGGAAGGGACCTCAGAGATCATCAAGTCCAACCCTTGGGATGAGGTGGGATGGGGTGGGATGAGGTGGGATGAGGTGTTTCCAGCCCCAACACCCCCCCAGGTTTGGCTCTGCAGGGTCCTGCCACCTTCCCAGGCCACGTTGCTATTTATAAGCCTGGAGTTGCACAAGGTTGGGACTGGGTTTTTGAGTTTTTGCCACGATTCTATCAAATCAGCAAAACGGGGAAAGCGCTGAGTCTGTCTGACATCCTGTATGTGGGCTTTTTATTTGTGCAGTGAGGTTTCATTTCCACTGGGCTGGCGAGGCAGGGCAGGGCTGGGCTGGGCTGGGAAGCCAAGAGCAGGAGGGATGAGCTTTCTGCAGCCTGGAGAGACACAGCCACAGTTATCCCTGGGGATCACCTCGGTCCTGGGCTGGGGTTGTGTCCTTGATGCTCATTTTCCAACCATTTTGTTCCCCAAGGCTCATCCCGGGGTGAGGGAAAGCATTGCTGGAGGATGGAGAAAGCTCCCCCAGAGAGGGAAAAAGCTTCCTGCAATTTCTTCCCCATGAAGCATGACAGCTGCTTCAGGATGACTCAAGCAGGTTCCCACCACCCACACACAGAGGAGAGGAGGGTGAGCACCCACCACAGCTGGGCTGGACCTGCTGGGCTGTCCCCTGCCACCCACCTGGGCTGGGATGTGGGGTTTTTTTTGGGGGGGGTGGTCACAATAAACCCATATCGACCATTTCCCCCATCCCACTGAATTTAGGGCTGAACCTGCCCTGCTCAGCACGGGTGGCACTGGCTGGGGGTGGCACTGGGTGTGTTTGTCAGGGATGTGGTGGATGCCAAGGACTCCTCTGGGCTGGGGGAGGTCTGGCTGGCCCTGCCCTGCTGCAGTGGTTTGCTGAGCAGGCTGTGCCCCAAAAAGGGAAACCCCGAACCACAGCTCAGGGATGTGACATTTCTGCCCCTCTCAGCATCTTTTTCACTTCACTCTCTTGCTGAGCACGGGGTCAGCACCCCTGAGCTGCATCCTGCACCCAGCCCTGCCCAGGGGGAAGCAGCAGGTGCCTGGGGAAGGGATGGCAAAGGGATGGACTGATCCTTCCCAGCTCCTGCCCCAGTGCTGGGGGGCTGTGAGGCTCGGCCTTGCTGGGGAAACTGAGGCTCAGGACCCCTGGGTGCTGCTGGGCTGCCACTGGGATGCAGCATAACTGGGCCCTGGGGAGCATCCGTGGCCAAACCCCAACTCCCTGGGATGCTTTTTTTTGGGATCCTTCCCGGGCTATCTGTACAGCTAAGGATAATTAATTATCCTTAATACACACAAATCTTGCTGCTGGGGAGAGAGGTGACCTGGCTGGTGACAACCCCAGAGCTGCTCTGTCCTGAAGGGATGGATCCTGCTCCTTCCTCCCTGCTTCCTGCTGCCAGGGGAAGGGAGGGGAAGGAAATGGGGGCATCGCCCCCGAACCCCCTCGTACTTCCCCGGCGCTGCCTGGAGAATAAAACCCGGCACCGGGTTAATCCCCAGGGCTGAGGGAAGCGTGGGGAGGGAGGGACACGGGGGGGGACACGAGGGGGGACACGGGATGTCCCCGGTGCCACATCAAGGCACTGGGAGTTCTCCCAACCTCCTGCTCGGCGTGGGTGGGGGCTGCTCAGCTCTCCCAGCCCGGGGGCTGGAGGAGGGGATGGGGCTCAGGGGGATCCAGGGAGAGGGGAGGGGAAGGTTTTCCGGGACAGNGGCCTCGGGCTGAGATCCCGCTGCTCCCCGCTGAGCCCTCGGGGCTGGGCTGAGCGGCTCCTTCCTCATCCTCGCCGGGCACGGGCAGCCCCGGCACCACAGCAGGTACCTGAGGAGCTGGAGAACTGGACATGGAGAGAGGGGAGCCACTGGGAGCCTTGGAGGGGGGGCTGGGGGTGAGGGTGGGTGCTGCAGCCGTGGGGCAGAGCCCACCCGTGCCACCTGCCCCACCGGGAATCTCCTGGATCCCGTGGGTGTTTGTGGCTTTTTTGAAGGGAACTGCAGCTCCGGGAGGTGGCTTCACCCCAGCACATCAGGGTGCAGAGGGTTGGCATCCCCTTGGGGACCTGCCACAAAGGCCACAGCCGTGGTGTGACCACATCCCCGCTGGCACCCCACGGACTTGAGGCTCCAACCTGGGGCTCCCACGGAGCAGGGACCCCCCTTTCCCCCCCCCAGAGTGTGTCATGAGCTGCCCGGGTTGGCACATCCCTGCCCGGTGCAGACCTCGGGGCTTTTTTTTTTTTTTTTTTTTTTTTGTGTCCCCTTCTCCATTCCCCGAAGCAGCCGATCCGGGCACATCAGCAAATTTCCTCCTGATTCAGCCCCCGGGGATGTTGCGACACCGAATTGTGCAAAGAGGAGTCGGATTGGGCCCCCGGTTCCTCTTCTGCTGCTCCTGCACCCCTGTCCCCGTGTCCCCAGAGCCATCACCTGCAGTCCCCTGGCTCAGGGTCTGGGGACAGTTTTCCCACGACGGTGCCACCGGCTCTGGGGAAATTGGGATTTCCTCCTGGTGGAAGAGCCAGAGGTTGGATCTTGGTTCTCTGGATCTCTGGATGTTGGCTTTGCCCTGCTCACTGCTGCCTGTGCTGGAGTGGGATGTCCCTGGTGCAGGAGTTTTGGTCCAGCTGCTCCGTGTTCAGGAATTGGAAGTGTGTATTTCCCTCGGGATCAACTTCCCTGGCCCCGGGGTGGAGGTTTGTGGCCATGGGGGCTCAGCCCGTGTTGGATCATGGGGTGCAGGGTGCTGCCCCTCTGCCCAGGGTCCTGCTGCCAAGCAGGAGAGGCTGATCCATCCCTGGATCCCAACCCCAGCTGGATGAGCAGCTGGGAAGAGGCAGGACCTGGTGAGCAGTGGTGGAGGGGGTGGCAAAGCCAAGGGGGGGACACGTTGCCCCCCAGGGATGGCTTTGGGGTCCTGCATCTTCCAGGGCAGGAGCATCCCAGGTGCTGGGACTGGGATATAGGAAGCTGGGACACGAGGGACTGGGAATCTGGGACGTGGGGCTCCTGGGGATCTGGAATAACATGGAGTGCAGGTGCCCCTCATCCCCCTCTCACTGGGGACAACAACCATCAGTGAGAGATGCCCAAACCCTGCCTGAGGGATGGATCCCAGGGGAATCCCGGGCTGGGACACATCACCCAGGACATCCAGCTCTCCTGTCCCCTCTCCATGTCCAGCCAAACCACCTCTACCCATGATCCCAAGTCCCCACATCCTGCCCCCGAGGATCGCTTCCCCCTTCCCAGACACTGCCCAGCTCTGCTCTGAGCCCAGCAGCTGCTTTATACCACCAGCTGCAGTTATAGTTTTCTTTTTTTCTTTCTTTCTTTTTTTTTTTTTTTTATTCACCCTCCCATCAACAACTCTGTTGCATCCTTCCTGGCATGAGGGAGCTCAGCCAGACCCTCAGCACCCTCCTCTCGGGTGCCTGAAGCCATTTAACCCCCAGCTCCTTCGTGTGGGAGCCCCAGGGAGCTTCTAGAAGGAGCAAGGAGGTTTCATCCAGCTCTCAAAACCCCCAGGGATTTATCAAGCTCAGGTAAATACTTGTTTCCTTTTATTTTTTAAAACAGAACTATGGCACTGTATTCTTTTCTGTCTGTTTGGGAGGGAGGATGTTGCTGCAGCTGGCTGAAACCCATCGCTCTGCTCCAGGGGGTTGTGTCCAGTTGAGGTTTTTTGCTCCTCTCTTATTTTCAAGTGGGTTTGGGGTTTGGCAGGGTGGGTGGTGGTGACCTCCAGGGTCCCAGCGTGCAGCACGCGTTGGTCCCACGGAGGTCACCACCACCCAAACCCTCAATTTTTTTCCAAGTTTCCCTAAAATCTGCAACTTTTGGGGGGTTTGCATGATGGGAGCCCCCGCGGTGGCTTTGCAGGTGGGAAAGCTGCAGGGAGAGGAGAGGAACTGGGTGGGAATTTGGAAAGGAAAGGAAAGGAANTGGTATAAAGCAGCTGCTGGGCTCAGAGCAGAGCTGGGCAGTGTCTGGGAAGGGGGGGAAGATCCTTATAGTGTGGCAGTGTCACCTCGGTGGGGACAAGGAGCTTTTCTTTGCCAGGCTGATCAACATGCAGGGAACGTGGCACGCAGCTGCCAGCCCGGGGCTGGAGGATGCTCCAGGAGGGATCCAGGGTGACTTTCCCACCTCTGGGGGGGGACACGCTGTCCCCCATCCCCAGCCAGGGTCACGTCCAAGCCTCTGGCAGCAGGAGGGACAGAATTTATTTCCTTTTTCTTGGTTTCCTTCCTTTTTGTACTCACGAAACCTCGAGCAGCCTCGCAGGTGGCACCTGAGCCTCAATCCTCACCACCAGTGTCCCCAAAGCTTGTGGTGGCTTCGTCCCCAAAGAGATGTGGTTGGGGAGGTTCTCACGGGGTTGTGGCAAGTTTGGGAGCCCTAAGGAGGATGGAAATTCCTTGGGATTGCAGCAGTTTGTGCCCTGTCCCACTCTCCTGGGCTGGTGGGATGCAGCGGGGAGGATGCTGAGAAAAAAGGAGTTTTATTTGCTTTGTGTTGCCTGCAAAGTGCCAGGAGAGCCTTGGGTTAATAAAACCCATGTATACATTAAAAAAAAAAAGAGAGAGAGAGGAGATGAAGGAACTTTTATGATCCTGGAAGCAGCTTGAGTCATTTTGAGCAGCCCAGAAACACAAACTGCCCTTTTTTAAAGGAAACTTTTGCCCGTGGAGCTGTGAACACCCAAGATTTTCCCTTTTTAATGCTCAACCCTTCATGGGAACAGAGAGGGTGGGAGCAAAGGGAGGGGACAGCTTGATCCAGGCTCCTACTCACAGGCTGGCTCTCAACAGCTTGGCCACTTGCTGTCCCTTGTGTCCCCCTGGGGAGGGCACAGCCTGTGTTCTCAGCTTCCCCACCAGGTCCTGGGGGGCTCAGGGTGCCCTTCTCAGGGGGGTGACCCCACAGCATGGCTGGGGACAGCTCACAGAGCCCTGTCCCACCCCGACCCCCCCTGCCCTGCTGGGTTCTGCCCAGACAAACACTGACTCACCCTGTTATTCAGTCCCACCCTGGGCACAGCTGCTTTTTTTAAGCCTTTTCCAGCCAGGCTTTTGGGTTTTGGTGTTTTTTTTGTTGTTTTTTTTTTTTTCTTTTCAGCTCCCTGTTCACACGGGGAGGGGGATGAAGCCTCAGCCAGGGGGTGCCAAAGGCTCCAGGGAAAGTCAGGAGGGATGCTCCATGGTGGCCAAGCAGGGATGTGTCTGGATGCAGTGGATGCAGGCAGGGCTTCCCCCACCACCCTGCAGAGCTCTGTGCCTCAGTTTCCCCTCTTTCCCTCCTCCTCAGGGCTCCCTGTGCTGCCAGGGCTGTGGGGGAGCAGCTTCTTACTTTGCTCAGCATCGATCTGGGTGCTCAGCATCCTGCATCCCTGTCCCCTGCCCCCTCCTCACCCAGCTGGAGGGTTGAGGGGGGAGTGGGTGGCAGGGCTGGGACCACAGCCAGAGGCAGCTTTTGGGCAGGAAGGAGCTGGAGAGGGATTTGGGGCTGAGCTGTCCCTTACTGGGTATGTTTTCAGGTGGTTGGTTCACCCCGGGGGTTTGGGATTCCATCCCAACAATCCTGCAGGGCCCGGGATGCTGTGAAGCATCTCTCCCCGTTGCCATGGCAACTGTGGGGCAAAAATCAGGGTGAGCTGGAGCTGGAGGCCCTGAGCTGCTTTCCCATTCCTTCTGCTTCCTTGTTCTTCCCACTGGAAATCCCTGGCAGGGGTCTGGATCCTGGTGGGACCATCCCCCCTGTGGAGCCTTGGGCTGGAAAAATGTGGATGCTGGAAAAAAAATGGGACTTGGGATGGAGCCTGCACCCCACCCCAACCCCCAAAAGTGTCTGCACTCGGGGGGTTGGGACAGGAGGGGGATGTCCCCCTGGAACTGGGATTTCTGGGGAGTGGTGGTTGTGGGGTTTGGCACAGAGTCCTGCAGCACCAGGATGGCAGGAGGTGGTGTGCTCAGGGGCTTGGCTTGGGTTTGTGGGGGTTTGTGGGGGTTGAGCTCCTTGCTTTGATTTGGGTTTATTCAGATTTATCCGGGTTAATTCAGTTTCACCCACTTCGATTTGGGTTTATTTGATTTTTTTCCGGTGGATTGGATTTGATTCAGGCTGATTTGATTTTTTTTCCCCTCAAATGCACCAATTCCTCCAGTCAAAGGGCTGCCCACAGGCCCTGGGGGAGGCAGGAGGCAGCACTGGGAGCCTGCCTGTCCCTCTCCATGCCTGCTGCAGGCAGCACCCATGCCCAGGGCTGGCTTTCTGGGCATCCCTGGCTTCCCCCGCCTCAGCTTCCCCCCCATTTCCCCACTCACATCCGTTCCCCCCGCCTGTCTGGGCCAGCCACGGAAGAGCTTTTGCCCAGAAAAATATGGATTTGAACATTTTCTGCTGTTCTCGCCGTTTCCTGTTGCCTTCCCAAGAACAACAGCCCTGACCTCAGCCTCCCCTGGTGCGCGCCGGGGATGCTGGCGGCGCTCGAGCCCCTGTTGGGATCCTCTCCTGAATCCCAGGGATCTCAGCCCGGATCCCAGAGATCCCATCCCAGATCCCATGGGCCAGACTCAGCCTTCCCAGGCACCGGGCCGTGGGAGTGATGGGATTTGGGGTTTTTTTGGGGTAGGTCCCACGCAGACTCCGTGTTGTGGGGGTGGGAGGACAGAACAGACTGCTGAGCAAAGGGCCTTTGGCTCCAGCCAGATTTTGGGATGATTTTTTTTTTCCAGAGAGGAGCCCTGAGAGATATTGGTGGTTATGTGGAGGTGTGGTTTTTTTTTTAATTTTTTCTTGCCAAATTTTGGAGTGTTTTTTGGTTTTTCTCTTTTTTTTTTTTTTTTTTTTTTTTTTTTTTTTTTTTTTTTTTTAATTCTGGGAGCTCCCACTGCCAAATGACTGAAAAAAAAAAATCATACACACAAAAAACCACCTTAATGTCACATCAGCGATTGCAAATAAAAGCATCTTTTCTTAACCTGCACCTGGGAAGGAGGGAAACATGCATGCNGAGGTTTCCCTGCAGCCACCCCTCAGGCTCCTGGAGTTGATCCCAACACCTGCTGGATCTGATGGTCCCGTTGCTCTCCAGCCATGGTCACCCCTTCCTCCTGAGCAGGGACCAGGGGCCACCCAGCACCCAACCCAGCAGAACTCGGGTTCCTTCTCCTTCACCTGCCCTGGCCCAGCTGCCTGGTGAAGGGGAAATGGTCAAACCCCAGAGAAGAGAGCAGATGGGGGAGGGAGGAGAGTAAAAGAAAAGAGGGGATTCAAGCTAAATAATCCATTAAATACAGCTTGGAAATGTCAAGCTGAATGTCACGGGCCTGGCTGGGCTCAGCAATTAAAAAAAAAAAAAAAAAAAAAAAAATAAAGAGGTGATTTAGTGTTAAAAATAGATGAGTGGGCAGAGCTGGCTGAGGAGGCTGCAAAGCCCCAGGAAACCCTCCCCAAAAGCCAACCTGGCAGGGGACCAGTGGGGACAGCAGCCACCACGGGGTGAGGGACAGTTGTCTGTCCCCTGGAGCTCAGCCTGTGGTGACACCAGGGGGGTGACATTTCTTGGGGGTTTTTCTCTCCCTGGTGGTAGAGCAAGTTCTGGGCTTTTGGGGGCTCTTCAGCTGAGGGTGGGATGGAGCAGGATGGGATAATGGGGTGGGGTGGGATGCAATGGGATGGGATGAAATGGGGTGGGATGCAATGGGATGGGATGCAGTGGGATGTAATGGGATGGGATGCAGTGGGGTGGGATGTAATGGGATGAAATGGGGTGGGATGAAAGGTGGTGGGCCAGCCATGGAGCTCCGGGCTCCCCCATCTTTCTGCAGCTTTGCCTTTGGGAAGGTGCTGACCTTCTGGGTCAAAGCACTGGGTCCTGGTGGCCCTGGCTGGGCTGGCTCATTGCCCAGGAAGATGAGCAGCCAGCAGGGTTCCAGCCCATTCTGCTGAGCCTCTTCCTCCCACCAGCTCAGCAGCTTCAGTTCAGCCTTTTGACCATCAAAGCTTCTCGGGGGCAAAGCCTCCTTCCAGCTCCAAACTCATTCCCAGGCTTTGTGCTAAATTCTTCCTTATTCCAGCTGCTGATAGGGAAAGGGGGAGCTGGGGCTGGGATTTAAGCCCCAGCTGGGATCTTTGCAGTGATGGGAGTAGCAGGAACTGCAGGAAGGAAGAGGAGGAAAAGCCCAGGGAGAAACAATAGGTTAGAGCAAATCCCAGTGGGGATCTCAAAGCTGGGCTGGTGGGGAGGGGAGTCCAGGCTGGGTGGGCAGAACCAGGTCCCCTTCCCCCACCTGGCCAGGTTCTAAGCTCTGGGCCTTTGGTTAGAGCAAACGTGTCCCTTCATTATCCTAATTAACCTTTTCAAACAGGATTTCATCAGAGACAGAACCAGCTGGGGGTCCAGGCCCCTCATGCATATTTATGGCATCAGTCACTGCTGAGAACTTTGCCCTGGGCTTGGCTGGGGAGGTCTTCAGGGAACCACAAACCAACTGATGGGTGGTGTTGGGGCAGGATCCCTGCACGGGCTCATCCTGACAGATCCCACCAGGACCCCCAGTCCCGTGGTGGGGATTGCTCCTGGCCAACACCACCTCCCAGGATGACTACAGAGGGTTAAATCCTGGTGGCCAAGTCTCTGTTTCCTCCCTTCACCCCCTGTCCCAGGGTGATGGCCTCTGTTTGAGCTCTGCTTTGCTATTCCAGCTCCATCCTTAGAGCCACCTGGAGGGAGCTGCCACTCTGCTGGGGGACACTGAGCCCCACGTCCCACCGGGAATCCCACCCTGGAGCTGAGCGAGGTGAGAGAGCCCAAGAGCAGGGCTGGAGCTGTAAGAGGTGAGAAGGTCCAACACCAGGTTCTTGGTGTCCGTTGGGTACCTGGTGAACCATGTGCTGGAGTTTCAACCCAATTTGCTCAGGAAAAAAAAAATAAAAAAAGAAAAAAAACAGATAAATGCTAATGTTGTGGTGCTGGGAAGGTCTCCAAGCTGTTAATGAGCTGTCAGTGAGCATCACTCCACATTTCCCCTGGAAATCAGTGGGTAATAGGGGGTCATAAAGCATTTTTTGGCAGGATGAGGCTACAGCCACCTCCTGCTGGAGCCCAGGGACAGAATCATGGCCTGTGGCTGTGGTCAGGGGGTGCTGAGGACCCGCAGGAGCATCTTCCTCTGGGGCCAGCAGTGGGGTCCCCGGGGATCCCCAGACCTGTGTGCTCCGTCCCCTCTTCCCATGGGGGCCGGGGGGTTGGTGTCCCCCCCAACCTGGTGATTAACCCCAAGACTTTCCCTGAGAGCTGGAGACCAGCCAGGCTGCCTCTTGTCTGCAGGCCATGGCCTTGTCCAACTGGTCGGGTTCCTTGGACGACGTCGATAACTACAGCGACTACTCTGACTACAGCTACGAGGAGACGGGCCCCGTCTGGACAGAACCCTCCCACGACCCCAAGGACATCGCCAGGATCCTCTCAGTCATCATCTACAGCGTGTCCTGCGTGCTGGGCGTCCTGGGCAACGGCCTCGTCATCGCCATCATCACTCTGAAGATGAAGAAGTCGGTCAACGCCGTCTGGTTCCTCAACCTGGCCGTTGCCGACTTCCTCTTCAACATCTTCCTCCCCATCAACATCGCCTACACGGCCATGAGGTACAACTGGATCTTTGGGACCGTCATGTGCAAGCTCAACTCCTTCCTCCTCATCCTCAACATGTACACCAGCGTCCTGCTGCTCACCACCATCAGCTTCGACCGCTACCTCTCCGTCGTTTTTCCCGTTTGGTCCCAAAACCATCGCTCCCCCAACCTGGCCTGCACGGTTTGTGGGATCATCTGGACCCTTGGCATCATCATGAGCTGCCCGTCCCTCGTCTTCCGCGACACGGCCCAAGCCCGGGACTCCGTCGTTTGTTTTAGCAACTTTTCCCTCTCCAGGAACAAGTCCCACCAGGCCCTGGCACTGGTGAGGCACCAGACAGTGAACATCACCAGGTTCCTGGCGGGGTACATCCTCCCCATCACCATCATCACTTCCTGCTACGTCGCCATCGTCCTCAACTTGCGCCGGAACCGCCTCGCCAAGTCCAAAAAACCCTTCAGGATCATCGTCACCATTATTGTCACCTTCTTCCTTTGCTGGAGTCCCTACCACCTCCTGAACCTCCTGGAAATCGAGCCCGAAGCCATCCCACGCTCCGTGTTTGAGGTTGGGATCCCCATCACCACGGCCCTGGCTGCCTCCAACAGCTGCATGAACCCCGTGCTCTACGTCTTCATGGGGCAGGACTTCAAGAAGTTCAAGGTCACCATCCTGTCCAGACTGGTGAACGCCCTCAGTGAGGAGACTCCTCACTCCAGCATCGTTCACAGGAGCTTCTCCAAGATTTCTTCCATGACTGAGAAGGAGACCACGGTCCTCTGAGCTCCCCCCACCTCTGCCTCCCGCTGGGATGGTGGCCACCAGTGGGACCAGCAACAGCACAACTGGTGAGGGCTGCTCTTCTGGTGTCCTCTGCACAGCCCTCCAGCCCTCTGTTAAAGCCCCCCAGCCTCGACAGACTGGGACATCTCTGGGTCTTCTAAGTTGCCCGGGTGGCAGCTGGGCTCGGGCACAAGGTCACGGACACGGAAAAGTGGGAGAAAAAAGGGGGAAAGTTGGATTTCAAGTGTCCTCTGAGCAGCCCGGCTGTGATGGGCATGTCACACCCTCTGGTACCTTTGGTGAAGTGGTTTGTTGCTTGGGACTCTGAGTCCCCAGGACTCCAAGCCAAGTGCTGGGGAGCTGGGAAGGCTTTGGGATGAGGATGGGAAGAAGAAATCCAGGCTGGACTTCCCGTGGCTGCCCCCTGCCACCCCCCCCGAGCCAATTCCCCGGGGATCTCAGAGATTCCTTTTCCCACCAGGAACCAGTGTGACCCATTCCAAACCCATCCCAGCAAAGCAGACCCAGGGCAGAGTCCCCAGTGCAGGTGCCACCTCCTCAGCTGGGTTTCCCTCCTCCTCCTCCCACCCCCACCAGGTACCACCCCAACCCCTGGGGCTCCGTGGGGCACGTCACCTCCCTCCCCCCTCTCTGGGTTTTTTTTTTGCAGTGACAAAGGCTTTGTTGGCCCTGGGCAGGGAGCAGGATGTTGGCTGCAGTCCCCACAGGGATGGGAAGGTCCAAGGTGTGGAGTTGTGGAGCCTTGGAGGTGTCCTGGTGTCCCTGCTGCCTCCCTCCTCCTCTCCATTAGTGTCACCAGGAGGTTAGTGACACCCCGGGCACCTCCAGGGGGGTGTGTGACAGTTGTGACCAGTGATGGGGCTCCAGGGGCATGGCCAAGCTTCCTCAGTGCCATCTCCACCCCCTCTGTCCAGCCCTGAGACCCCAAGCCCAGCCCCAGGACCCTCCTAATGAGGCCCCACCGCAGCCATCCCTCCTCATTTGGGACCCCCACACCCCAAATTCGGGGGGCTCAGCACCCCCAGTGTCCTTGCCCTGCCCATCCCCAGGTGCCAGACTCTCTCTGTGCCCCCTCCCCAGCACCAGCAGCTGGGAAATGGTGCCAGAATAGAGAGGAAGAAAAAAAAAAAATAATAATTTCTGTGGAACACATTCCTGTCCTTATCCATTTTTTGCCTGTCATGGGCCTGAAATGAAGCTGCATTTGCCTTCTCCAGTAAATCCCTCCCTTTAGCTGGAACTGGAATTAAGGAGGAAAAATTAAAAATAAAATTAAAAAAAAAAAAAAAGAGAATAAGCACGTTCCCCTTTCCTCCATGGCAGGTGGGTGGCAGCCATGGCTGAATTACCTGCTCTGCATTCAGGCAGCTCTTTGGCTGAGAATTTGATGGAAAACCAGGAAAGCTGATAAATACCCAAGGATTGGGTGTCAGGGAGGGAACTCCCAGCTCCTCCGCAGCCCTGAGCTGGGGGATTTCCCTCTCCTGGAACCAGGAGCCTCCAGTGGGATTGAATCAGGGAGGAATTTTCATCACTGGGGTCATGGCCTGGAACCCCCTGAATTCACCCCAAAAGGGGGGGGCACCAATTATCAGCCTGCTCTCCAGCATTATTTTCCCCCAGAATCATCCCATTTCCCCAGAATCATCCCATTTCCCCCCAGAATTACCCCATTTTCCCCCAGAATCACCCCATCTCCTCCAACATCCCCACCTCCTCCCTAGCAGGGACCACCCAGCTGGGTTCAAAAACCCCACACGGATCTGGGGGAAAAAGAGGGAGTTTTGGTGTAGCTGCTGTTGCTATGGCAACCCATCCAGCCGAGGATGCTGCAGGGGAGGCAGAAAAATCCCTGCTGGGGATGCAGGATGGGAGAAAAAAGCTGGATTTTAGTGCAGGAAGGCAGGGAGGGGGGTTAAGGGTCTCCCCAGCCTTGGCTGCTCCTGCCCAGGGCTGCTGAGATGAGTCAAGTGGAAAGATTTGCTGCTTTTACCAAAAAAAAAAAAGAGAACAACCTCCTGGAATTTGCTGCTTCTTAAAAATGTTCTGAGCTCCCCGACGAGCCAGGCTAATGGAATTACAGAGCCAGCTGAGGAAATGTCAGCAGCTTTGCATGGGAAATGCTGGAGAAAGGCTGGCTGGCTGCTTTTTCTCCAAGGGGAATATAGATTTTAATATTAAATATAAGCTGATCAGTCCCACCTGGTAAAAAAAAAAAAAAAAAAACAAAAAAAAAAAAAAAAAAAAANCTGAACACCTCCAGGGATGGGGCAACATCACCCCAGGGAGCAGCAGCACCCAGCTCTGCCCTCCCAAGGGTGGCACCAGCATATCCCCCTGGTTCTGGGGGGACTGCTGGACCCCCCAGCAGTGAAACCTCCTTCTTACCTTTGTTGTAGAGGGAGCCATCAAAGTAGTAGCTGCCAGTGTAGTAGCCGGTGGCCAGCTCGATGAGGTGACGTGCCCAGGTGTTGCCAGCTCCAGGGAAGCTGGCCAGGGCCACCAGCTGCTTGGCACGGGTGGGGAGAAACCTCCTGTCCATGCAGCGGTTGTCTGCCAAGAGAAAAAACCCCAGAGAGACCTCAGAGCTCTGCCACCATCACCTGGCCTCCCCCAGGGATGGCCCTTTGCTCTCTGGCATGCTGCTGCCCCCAGGAAGGGGCCAGGGGAGGTGTGAGGAGAAATAGGGTGACCAGAAGGAGCAGGGAAGGGATGATCCCTGTGCTCAGCACTGGTGTGGCTGCACCTTGAACCCTGGGGTCACTTTTGGGTCCCTCGTGACCAGAAGGACATTGAGGGGATGGAGAGTGTCCAGAGAAGGGAATGGAGCTGGGGAAGGGGCTGGAGAGCATGGAGAAGGGTCTGGAGAAGTTGTGAGGAGCAGCTGAGGGCCCTGGGGGTGTTGATCCTGGAGCAGAGGAGGCTGAGGGGAGACCTTCTGGCTCTCTGCAACCCCCTGAGAGGAGGTTGGAGCCAGGGGGGGTCGGGCTCTGCTCCCCAGGAACAAGGGATGGGACAAGAGGAAGGGCCTCAAGCTGTGCCAGGGGAGGTTGAGGTTGGAGCTGGGGAACAATTTCTCAATGCCTGGAAAGGGTTGTCAGGGCCTGGCCCAGGCTGCCCAGGGCAGGGCTGGAGTCCCCATCATCCCTGGAGGGGTTTCAGACCTGAGGGACATCAGGGGTGGCTTTGGCAGTGCTGGGGGGAAGAGTTGGACTCAGACTCAATCCCTGCTGAACTTTAAGAACAGATTTAAGTCCCAGCATCCCCACTGGAGCCCACCTGGCTCTGGTGGGAGCAGAACCATCCCTACCTTTGCCCTTCCAGTGGGCCTGGGAGGCGAAGCCGATGTGTCCCCCGTATTTGCGGTTGAACTCGGCCATCAGGGCCTTGTAGGGGTTCCGGATCAGCAGGATGGCTGAATCAAAGGATTCAATCTCTTTCTGACCACTTTCATGAGTTTTGATGCAAATGGTCCTCCCGCTTCTCCAGTGGTCCCTCTCCCCTTTGAACCCTGCAGGGAAGGAGCAAACGGCACCTGAGGAGCAGCCGGGGCCAAGGAGAAGGGAAATAATCAAAGGGAAAAGGCAGATCCAGGGGGACATCAGGTTGGGAAGAAGCTGGACAGAAGCAGATGGGGCTGGAAGCTCTCTCCCAGATGGAAACAATGGCTTTGCCTCAGCTGGGAGTCGTGTAAAAGCCACATAGACCACGGGCAGGGAGCAGGTCCAGGGCGGGGGGCAGCAAGGACCAGTTCAAGATGTGCCATGCACCAGCTCCTGGGGAAACCTGACCCCAACCCTCCATTCTGGGGGGGCAAAAAGTGCAGAAATTTGTTTGTTTGCCAGGTTGGCTTCTTCTCTAGAAAGTCCCAACCCCTGCAGGAGGTGAACAACCACCAGGCTGATGGAGAAGCCCCAGTTCTGCCCCAAATGGGTCCTACCCAGGGTAGTGGGTGAGGTGACAGCCAAGGGCACAGGACCCATGGGGTCCCTCCAGTACCCATTGAACCAGGACCATCCAGCACAAACCCTAGAATCCCAGCCTGGCTTGGGTTGGAAAGGACCTTAAAGACCACCTGAGTTCCAACCCACTGCCACGGGCAGGGACAGCACCAGCCCAGCTTCCTCCCAGCCCCATCCCTGACCCTGAACACCTCCAGGGATGGGGCAACATCACCCCAGGGAGCAGCAGCACCCAGCTCTGCCCTCCCAAGGGTGGCACCAGCATATCCCCCTGGTTCTGGGGGGACTGCTGGACCCCCCAGCAGTGAAACCTCCTTCTTACCTTTGTTGTAGAGGGAGCCATCAAAGTAGTAGCTGCCAGTGTAGTAGCCGGTGGCCAGCTCGATGAGGTGACGTGCCCAGGTGTTGCCAGCTCCAGGGAAGCTGGCCAGGGCCACCAGCTGCTTGGCACGGGTGGGGAGAAACCTCCTGTCCATGCAGCGGTTGTCTGCCAAGAGAAAAAACCCCAGAGAGACCTCAGAGCTCTGCCACCATCACCTGGCCTCCCCCAGGGATGGCCCTTTGCTCTCTGGCATGCTGCTGCCCCCAGGAAGGGGCCAGGGGAGGTGTGAGGAGAAATAGGGTGACCAGAAGGAGCAGGGAAGGGATGATCCCTGTGCTCAGCACTGGTGTGGCTGCACCTTGAACCCTGGGGTCACTTTTGGGGTCCCTCGTGACCAGAAGGACATTGAGGGGATGGAGAGTGTCCAGAGAAGGGAATGGAGCTGGGGAAGGGGCTGGAGAGCATGGAGAAGGGTCTGGAGAAGTTGTGAGGAGCAGCTGAGGGCCCTGGGAGTGTTGATCCTGGAGCAGAGGAGGCTGAGGGGAGACCTTCTGGCTCTCTGCAACCCCCCCAGAGGAGGTTGGAGCCAGGGGGGGTCGGGCTCTGCTCCCCAGGAACAAGGGATGGGACAAGAGGAAGGGCCTCAAGTTGTGCCAGGGGAGGTTGAGGTTGGAGCTGGGGAACAATTTCTCAATGCCTGGAAAGGGT
>JAAWXA010000024.1:1569183-1612947 GCA_038090715.1 Florisuga fusca
CCCCCAGGGATGTAGCCCCAGCGCTGCCCCGAGCCCCCACACTCGGTTCCGTCCATTTATTGAACTGGCAAGAAAATAAGTGAAGAAATAAACTGAATAAAACCAAATAAATAAATGAATAAATAGGATAAAAATAAATAAATAAAGCTATTAATTAAATACATACATACACACATTTTTTGTCTCAGCTCAATGAAAAATGAATTTGAAAACTTCCCCTCTCTGGGAGTAAGAAAAATTATTATTAATGCGATTGAGAAAGGATTTTCTTTTTCTTCCCCTTCCCCCTCCCCCTTTACTGGCAACTTTTAGCCTTAGGGGGGGGGATTTTCAGGGGGTGCTGGTGGCAGCTGGAAGCCCCCATCACCTGCCCGCTGTCGCCCCCCTCCCTCCCCGGCAATCCAGGCCACGGCATCGGGAGAGATTTAAAAAAAAAAATTAAAAAAAAAAAGGATCTGGATCAAATCCTTGATGTGATTAAGTGCCCGGGGACCCTTCTCCCCCAAACACCTTTGCTGCAGACAGGGGTACAAGCTCGGAGGCATTTTTGGGGGTGCACCCAAGGGTGACCCCGGAGGGGGGACTCAGCACCGTGTGCCTGAGATTTTCCGGGGTTGGTGCATCCCGCTGGCAGCAGGGGGGGGATAGGAGGGGGTTGGGGAAGCAGAAGGGATGGATGCTGCTCCGGTCCATTCCGAGGAAGGCGCAGGTTCCGCTGGGTGCGGGGGAGCCGTGCGGAGCTGCCCCGGGCAGGCGCAGGGAGCGGGGCTGCTCGTTTCCATAGGAAACCAGGCTGGCGAGAGCTGCCTCAGCTCCAGGCTGGGGGCTGAAGAGCTCTTCGTACTATTTTTATCCTCCCGGTCCAAGGTTCCTTGAGTTTGGTCATGCAACCGCCCTGGCAGCTCATCCTCCCTCCAGCCAATGCTGGGGGGGGAGGGATGAGACCTTGTCACCAGCTGGCGACAGCAGCAGCAGCCAGATGATGGATCCCACGCCCCCGAGGGCTTTCCTTGCTTCCCGACAATCCCATTTTCCCCACAAAACCACCCAGCCAGTCTTGCAGCAGAGCAGGGGTGTCCTCTCCGCAGCTCCCCGGCGGGTTCCTTGCAATTCCCGGTTTCCTGATGGGCTGCGAGGTGCCTGGACCAGCATCCCTCACAGCGAAGTGGGCTCCCTCCAAAAAAAAAAACCCTTTGGCTTCTGCCCCACGGGGAGCTTGAGGGCTGGAATATCCCTGGAGGGCCCGGAGGGAAACAACCCCTCAATTCCGACACTTGCTTCTGTGTTTTCGCCTCAAAACCAGGTTGGAAGAACAAGAATTCATCCGGTTCCGAGAGTCCAGCTGCTCAACAGCCATTTTGGTGGGTGCAAAGGGAAACTGAGAGTCATGGGTTTAAAACAGCACTCGCAAAAAATAACTTGCAACGCCGGATAAATTCGCTCTTTCAGGCTGGGCTTGCCCCAAGAGCCACCGGGGATCCTCCCGACATGGCAAATAGGTTTTCTTTGTTGAGAGGGATGGAAACGAAGTGACTCCGAATCACCCTCAGCAGCCTGAGCTGCTCTCGGTGATGCTGCCCCAGAAGGACCCAATTCAAGGTGCTTTTCGCACCTCAGACCTGGAGGCTTTTACCAGGGGACTTTTTGACATTGGCCTTAATTGCCCTCAGGTACTAATGTCACCAAATAAAACCCCACGTCAGGGATAATCAGGTTTGGAGCCCAAAGGAACTGCGGTGGTTTCTGCAGACAGCCTTATCCAGGGGAGCAGAGCCCGCCCTGCTCCACGCCCTGGCACCGGGGTGACTTTCCTTGTGTGAGGGACAAACACCAGGTCCCCGCTGCGGTGGGGACACAGGGACAGCCGTCCCCTCTCCCCCCCTCAAGACCTCGCTGATGGGTTTTTTCAGAAACTTCTAAGTACCCAGGAGGGATTCTCAGTAGGATTTAAAAAAAAAAGGAAAAAAAGGTAAAAAACAAAACAAAACAAAACAAAAAACAAAAAAGGAAAGAAAAAAGGAAAGAAAAAAGGAAAGAAAAAAGGAAAGAAAAAAGGAAAGAAAAAAGGAAAGAAAAAAAGGGAAAAAAGGAGGTTGCATTATAAGAATAAAAAAAGGCTCCCTAAACCTCTTTTTGAGGATTTGGAAGTGCCAGCACACTGAAAAGCAGCCGTAAGCTGGATGCCTGAAAAGATCTTAAGCATAAAGTTCAGAATCTCCAATTGAAATGGGGCACTTGCTGCTTTCTTGCTCGGTGCCACTAATGAGCCGGGATGGAGAAAAACATTTCGAGTTTTGAGCCCCCTTGTGATGATAAATCTCCGCTTTTTAGCAGCACATTTTTGACCCGGGCTGCCTGCAGCTGGAGGGGGTTTCTCTCCCCTTTGGTCCCTGGCAGCAGGAGGAGGAAACCAGCCCAAGGCTTTTGCCGGTGGGTGATGCAACTCCAGCTGCCAGGGCACCAGGAGAAGAAATCCCAAGAGGAGAGAAATGACATTTAAATGACATTTCTATCATTTATTTCTTGACACCCTCGCTGGAGCCCCAGCCCGGTGCGCTCCTCCCGAGGCTCCCACCTCCCGGGGTGGCTGGGAAACGTGCCTGCACCCCCAGTTTTCCCAAAGATTTCAATGCCTGGAAGCGCTGGGCTGGTTTATCGGGGAGCAGCTGATTAAAAGTCAACATCCAGCAAATCTCCTGAGCTGGGTGCTCGGCTCCGCTCTGCCCAACCCGAGCAATGCGGGGCAGAGAAGGGAGAGGGGCCAGAAAACACCCAGAGCTGCGGATTCATCAGCTCCTGCTGGCAACGCAGCGACCTCTCCTCTTCGGCTTTTTTACATCTTGCATCCTTACAACTTTGGCAGGAGAGAGCTGAAGAAGTAGATGAAATGGGGGCAAACCAGTGGCTTTGAATTCCTCTTCAAGGGCAAGATTTTGGGGGTGGGCTGCAACACCCCCATCCCCAGCACCATCCCAGACCCTGGAGAGGAGGAACCAACCCTTGGAGGGGCTACAAAGGAGCTCTGTTGTTTTTTGGTGGGGTTTTGTTGTTGTTTTTCCACTCGGGGAGCTGTACACCGTGGTCTCCTCCTACCCCAAACCATCCCCAGGAGATGCTGGAAGATCCTCCCCGGTGCTGGCATCTCCCCTGGGAAGGGGAAGCAGCTGCGTGGCCACGATCCCCTGGGACCAACACGACCATCTCCTTGTTCCCATCCCCCGAGAGGACTCTCCTGTCCTGCTTTTTCTTAATTAACTCATTAGGATGCCAGCAAGGGTGATGCAAAGCCCCCCAGGATGTACCTGCTCCCCCGGAGCTCAAGGAATGCAAACCAAAAGGGTTATTTTAGGGGAAAATAATTTAAAAAAGAAACAAAAGAGGATGTTGTAGTGCCAAGAGAGGCTTCTCAGGGCACAGAGGATGGACACAGGCCTCTGGCATCTTGGTGTTGGTTTTGATTATTTGGGGAGGGCGGAAATTAATAATAATTAAAACCAAAAACCCAAACAAATGCAAACAAGAAAGAGGCAACCGTGTGGATTAAAGAAAGAAGAGGATTAAGAGATTGAGGGGGAAAGAAGTGCAGAGAATGCAGATGGAGGGGATATTTCCCCTTTCAGCCATTCTGCCTTCAGAAAAAAAAAAGGGGGGGGGAAGGGTGTGAAGAAGGAAAAAAAAAAATGTTGCTAAGCTCTTTAAAAAATTCATGAGGTTTCAATTTCGCTGTTTATTTGCTCCCCGGGATAAACTCCTGAAAATACAACATCCCATTTGTCTGCAGGTCCCGGGGCTCCACTGAAACATTCTATAAAGCCACCAGGCTGGCCTGGGGCAGGTGGGGACGGGGCTCAGAAACGTTTAATTTTCACTTTTCTTTAATTTTCCCTTCTTTCCTCCCTCTCCGTGGGCCTGGGTTGCACTCGAGGTGGGGGAGCCCAGCACTACTCCTGCTTGGAATCACGAAATTTATGAAAACCTTCCAAAACTCCCTATTTTCACCCCGTTTCGCTGGTGGCACCCAATGCCCAGACTCATGCCTCATTTTCTTTCCTACACACCCATTTGCAGGGGGAAAAAAAAAAAAAAATCCCTGTTTTTGAGCAACCTGCTGAGCTAGCTGCAGCTGTAGCATCGTGGGGACATGTGGCCATGGCTCGTGGTCCAAAGGGCCATCAAAGCCCCAGGTTTCCAACCGGGCTGACGTGGAGGGGTCTCCGGGGGTGCGTGTCCCCTCGTCCCCCTCCTCCCGGGTGCCGGCACTGCCGGTTCTGGAGCCCCCCGGCAGGAGATTACCGTAGCTTTGGAGAGAGCACGTGGAGCGGCTGTGTCCTAGTTTTGGAGAGCAGAATCCAGCAGGAAAAATAAAAGGAAAAAAAAAAAAAAAAANTAGAGGGGTGAGGATCCCGTCCCCCCCCCATGCGGAATCATCAGCCTAAACCCTCCCGAGACCCCTGAAGCGAATAAAAATTAAAATCACCAATTAAAGCCATTCCCCCCCCAATTGGTGGCGATAGTCAGCGGGAGCTGAGGGGGCAGCCCCCACCCCTCCAAACATCCCCCCTCGGGGTGCTGTAGCTCCCCCAGGACGTGGCTTTTCGGCCTCTGCTTCCTTATCAGTGATCAATAGGACATTTATCACTTAATGGTCTGAAATCGTCGTTCCGATGCCCTGGGTCTCGGCGGGGCGAATTGGGACGGAACTGATTTGGGGCTGGGGGGGGGTTTAATGAAACTGGAAATCCAGGCCCATTCATCAAGCAATTATTTCGGAACCACGAGCCAGGCGATGCTAAACCTAATTAGGGAAGAAACAAAGTTAATCAGGGAACAGAAAACATTTGCTCATCCCGCGGATCCGTTGCGAGGAGGAAATATTTGGCGATAATTTATGAAAGATTCTCCCGACCCGGAGCTCCGGCTTCCAAGAAGCATCATCTCGGTTTTATTAAAGCATTTGTTCTGCTTTAAGGTTCGCTGGGCACCAGAGAACAAAAAATAGATTGCTCTGCAAGATGAGTAATTGCATCGATTTAAAATAATAGGGCCGGGGATGGAGCAGGGGGGGTGGGTGACACCTGACGTCGAGCTCGGTGCATTTTGGGCTTAATTACCAGCGGCTGGTGCTTTCCCAGCTCCAAAGTTAATTCTGATTCAGATGTAAAAATGGCAAAGAAAAAAGATTTCAAGATAAGAGCCAAAGGCGTTTCTCTCCCTTCATATCAAAGCCTGGCACAGTTTCTGCACCCAAATGGGAATATCTCTTCTGCAGTGTCTTTTGGGGTCTGCCCCGTTCCCGAGTGAAACCACTCGGCCCTGCCAAGGACACTTTCTGTGGAACAAAGCTGTCCCCAGAGTCCAGTATTTATGGGCCTCAAGCTGCTTTTTTGTTTTGCCTTTGGCCCTGGAGGAGGTTTTATCCATGAATCCCCTCAGCTGGGCAGGTTTCTGCTGCTTACACTCCATTCCTGCAGCTCTGGGATGAAGGAGAGGGGTGGGATGGGGCTGCAGGGCTCTTAGTGTCCCCTGAACCCAGCATCATTCCTTCCACTTTCTTTTTTTGTTGTTTTTTCCTTGCCATTACTATTATTAAGCCCATTCCACCCCACCCCCAGCTGGTGCTAAGCTGTTTAGCCAAAGGCTCCATCATTAGGTTAATGATTCTCAGCAAATGATTTCATACCCAGCTTCATCCAGAAGATGGAACGGGGATGTTGGCAGCTGTGGGAGGACACCCTGACACCCCCCAAAAATCTCCACCTCTTCGACCACAGTGAGCAGGACCTGGGGATGTGGTTTTACCCATGTCCTGAAACCACCTCGTGTCATCATCACTCACCTCCCTGAGCCATGAGGCATCGATTGCATCTCAGAGGAGCAGATTTGCTGTGCCAGCAGCTGCCTCCTGGACCAAAACGAAACCCATCCCAGGGCTTCAAAATGCAGTTTGGTTCTTCTGGGAAGGGGACGTGCCCAGCGGCTTCGGCTGGGGGAGGGGGCAAGGCTTCATTTTTCATCTTTCTCGGTGTTCCTGCTCCGCAGCACCAGCCTCGTTGGCATTCTCCAGTGATGCTGCACACCCAGCAGGACCAGCAGCCACTGCAGAACCTGAATTATTCAGCTCCAGCAGCTCTGTTGCTGCTGGAGCAATCGAGGACTCGGGAGGAGGAGGACCAAGTGCTGGGCTGGGTTGGGAAGCAGCTCCTTGGGGGGAGATCCTGCTGCAGTGCTGGGGCTGGAAGACATCCTGATCCCAGCCTGGCCAGCAGCAGCATCCCACAGGGCTGCAGGTTACCAGGGCAGGAATGCCTCCTCCCTCCCCGTGTCATTTTTCAAACGGTTAAATATAAAATGACCCAAGTGCAGCTCATCTTTCAGCTTTAATGTTGCTGCCAAATATTATCACGTTGCTGGTGCTTGTAAAACCAAAGCGATCGATGAGATTTTATTGCCTGGAGAGCTGCTCAGGATCAGCTTCACGTGAACCAAGAGGGCCCTACCTGGACCTGCCCTGCACCCCTGCCCCCCAGGGACCTTCTGGGTTTTTAATTCTGCAGATGATTGATGTGCTTTGCCCCATGCCTCTGGGGGGGGAGGTGATGGATGGGTGGCTGGCTGGCTGACCACTGCCTGGGTTAGATCTTCCTCGGGGTCTCCGTGGCCAGGAGGAAAGGGAGTTCCCCAGGCAGGGAGGAGAATCATAGAGTCATTAAGGTTGGAAAAGACCTCTGAGAGCATCCAGTCCTGCTTGCCAGCCCAACTAAACCATGTCCTCAAGTGCTACACCCACATGTTTTTTGAACACCTCTGGGGACAGTGACAGGGACAGGGACAGTGACAGGGACAGTGACAGTGACAAGCCCTCAGTTGGGTGGCCCAGCTGACAGCAAGCTGTGCCAGCCCTCATCACACTCTTGCTGCTTGGTTTTCTTTCCCAAAAACCCACCCAAACCTCACACAACCACTAAAACCTGGCTCCATGGTTCAAGGGCCACGTCACGGCAGCTCCGTGGGGTGGCTGGGAGGAGGTGACCATCACCCAGGCATCTGGGCTGGCCTCTCCTCCTCAGGACCCAGCATTGCCCTGCAGAAATGAGAGAAGCTGAAAGCTCAGTTTCCCTCAGGGAACGGCTTTGTGGGCTCTACAAATCCCACC
Source organism: Florisuga fusca (assembly GCA_038090715.1). Classification (NCBI taxonomy): domain Eukaryota; kingdom Metazoa; phylum Chordata; class Aves; order Apodiformes; family Trochilidae; genus Florisuga; species Florisuga fusca. The sequence continues at coordinate 1,576,337 of JAAWXA010000024.1, forward strand.
CCAGACTCTCCAGACCCCACCCCAGAGTGTCCCCAGCCCCGTGGCTGGTTCTGCACTGGGACCAGCAGCCCAGAGGAGATGCTGGTCCCAGCTCTGTGCGTTGGAGTGAAAGAACAACAGTTTATTTTTAGGCTGAGCACCCAACTGGATGCAAGCCATTGATCTGAGCTCATAATTACATCGTTATCTGTGCCCTACGAGATAAAGAGATTTCTAGCTGCCAGCTTGCTGAAAAGCTGAGCTTGAAAGAGGATAGAAAAAGGGATTTATTTAGTTGAGCTTCTCTAATTTTTAAGTGAAATGTTAAATAGTAGAAGTTTGCTGTTATTTCTTTTCATGTTTCTCCAGAAGATGGGAGCCCATGGAATGGTTCCCTTCCCCTCAGTGGAGCAGGAGAGTCTCAGTGCCCTCCTGACACCCCGGGATCACGAGCTCCATTGACCTTCCATGAATTATACCCCAAGGAGATAAATTAGAATGATCAGTTGTTGGCATGGATTGGGTCACTAGGTGCTGCCATGACCTTCTGGCACATCTTGGAGAGGAGCCACACGCTGTATTTTGCATCTCCCACCCCAGGAGAGGAGCAAGAGCCCAAAACTTTGTCCACAGCTTCATCCCAGTGCTGGGCCAGGGGGAGAGATCTGCTCCCCTCCCCATCCTCTCCCTTTTCCTGCTCCTGCACCAGTGAGTGACCTGCTCCATCTCAGCTGCTGTCAGTCCTGCTTCCCAGCCCTCGGGATGCAGAGCCAAGCACTATTGATTCCAGAGCAACTGGAGCTGGAAATTATTGGCCATGACCAGCTTGGCCAGCACTGGGATGAGAATCTATTGACTGCACCCAAGGGCTGGATCTAAGCAGCACCAAGGAAGCTGGTTGGAAGAGCAGAACCAGTCAGATGCTCTGAGATGTAACTAAAACTCTCATTTTTCTGTAATCCTACAAAATCAGGATGTGGAAATAAAGGTCAGTCCAGGGGCCCCACTCCAGAGGGGATGAGAAGAAAAGGGGAGCAGGAAAAGGAGATGGAAAGGAAAAAAGGACTCTGTGGTTTCACCACGGGTTCCCTCAAAGTGCATCTCTCTTTTTTGAAGCCTTTTCCATCCAGGACTTCACAACCAGCCCCTGCCACACCCACACTTAATGAAGGGGGCATCTTAATTGCAGGGGATGGTGGCTTGGGTCCTCAGCTGGAGCTGGGTGACCAGTCTGCTGGGAGCAGCTGGCAGGGATGGGGTAACTGGTGGACTCAATGGTCTTAAAGGTCTTTCCCAACCTAAACAATTCGATGATTATTTTCCTGCCAGAATATGAGATGATTCTACAGAGGAGAACATGAGGTCTTCTCCTGACCAGTGGGATTCCTTCATTAAGAGCAGGACAGAGAATCAGCACCATGTGACAGATTTAAAGATCTCAGTGATTTTCTCTGCCTCTTGCTGCTGCTGCTGCTGCTCTGACATGTACAACCCAACCCCCACAAAGTGGGAGCATCTCACCTGCCATTCTCACCTGTGTCTGACCACTGGTGGCTCGGGGGGGGTTGGGGAGGAATGTGGAATAATTCCCTCCTCTCCTGAGCAATTATTCCCAAAGCAGCTTCCCTGGGCTCTGACAGCATCTCATCAGGAAGCTCCAGCTGCCCACAGCCCACTGGTGAAAATCCACCCCTGGCCTGGCCTCGGGGGGGGACCAGGAGTTCAGTGGGATCTGTGGGAGCATCCCTGGGCTGGGGGCAGCTCCAAGGCTCCCACCCATGGAGCCTCAGCAGCAGCTTGAGTGAGGATTGCATCTGGGGGGGCCACCACCACCACCACGGGTGCTACTGAGGCTGTGGGGGGGTTCCCACCACAGCCTCAGTAGCACCCGTGGTGGTGGTGGTGGCCCCCCCAGATGCAATCCTCACTCAAGCTGCTGCTGAGGCTCCATGGGTGGGAGCCTTGGAGCTGCCCCCAGCCCAGGGATGCTCCCACAGATCCCACTGAACTCCNTTTTTTCTTTTCCAATAGTCTGACTTTATTAGATACCACACCAAGAGAGGAGGTTGTGCTGCATGCAGCGGAAGACTGGAGGATTTCTAGTTCCTGTGTAACATTTTCTTCTTCTCTTAATAGTTGTAAACTGATATTTTGCTGTAAAATCACTGCATGCGAGTTTGAATGCAAACAGCAGTAGAAGAGGCTTTTTTTTTTTTTTTTTTTTTTTTTTGGTGGTTGGTTGGTTGGTTGTGTGGTGGGTTTTTTTATTTTTATTTTTGCACCATTCCCAATTCATACCTGCATGCTTTATTTACACTGTAAAGAAATCATTCAGGGGAAAAAAAAAAGAAAAAAAAAATTGAAAAAAATAAAATCCCCCCCAAAAACCAACCCAAAACAACTCAGAAGAGGATGGCAAAGAGGGGAGGGTGGTTTGCACAATACTGAGAGGGGGGGACTGGCAAGTTGCACTTTGATTTTTCTGGGTGCAGAGAGATGATTTGGGTTCTCCTTGGTCTGAAGGGAAAGCAGAGTGTCAGTGCAGGACCTGGGGAAAGGAAACCTTAAATTTAATTCTGCTGCACACACACACACACACACACAGGAGGTTGGGCTGCTGCAGGCCAGGAATAAATCAAGGAATTGCTGGGATATTAGGGGGTTTTTGTGTGTTTTTCTTTTTTAAGACATTTTTCTCCCCAGCACAGCTCAGCTGTTCAGCATCCCCAGGGATGGGCAAGAGCCTTGCCAAGGTTTTGGGCAGCCCATTCACTCTGGAGGGGATTTTCCTCCAGCAAAACCACCTTTGGCAGGGCTGGACATAGAGGGGAAAAAATCCAAAAGAACCAGGTTGTTTGAGTCTGGGTTTTCTGCACAGCACACCTGGAGGCTCTGAGACCTCACCCCTAGTGGTGCAGAGTTAAAAAGCTGCACAAAAGGGAGGAAAAAGCCATTCTTGGAATGTTCTCTCTCATGCATCATGTCCTGAGCAGCTCTGAGCCTGGGGTGATGGAAAAGCTGCCCCAGCAGAGGATGCTCCCCCTGCTTTGGGTTTGCTTTCCCCATTGTGGGGAGCTGGCTGGGAGAAAAAACATCCAAACCTTCTTGGGAGGGAATGTCAACCACCTGGGGAGGGAAAGCATCCAAACCTTCCTGGCTGTGCAAGCTCCATGGCAGGGAAGGGCTGGTCCACAGCCACCCAGAGGCTGGCAGCACCCAGCCCTTGGGGGATGCTGATGGCCAAGCAGCACTGGGAGAAAATTCTGTTGGGTAAGGGTGGGGGGGGGGNGGGGGGGGGGGGAGAAAAAGAAGAGAATTAAGAATAGGGGTGAAAAAAAACCCTCATCCAATTTGAAGGCAAGAGCTCTGGGGCAGAGCTGAGCTGAGAGCATGGCACAGGCCAGCAGGGTACAGCAGGGACATCGTGGGCCAGCAGGGTGAAGAGGAGGGCTTGAGGATTCAGGGGTTGGGGTTCAGGATTCATACAACATGCGTGGTGTGCAGCTGACCCCCAGGACATCCCGTGGTGCTGCTTGTGCTGCTGGTGACAGGGGTGGTTGTCCAGAGACAGGACCAGCAGCATCAACACCCCCAGAGAGTCCATCCAGCACCAGCTGGAGAAAAAGGTTCTTGTGCAGGTTTGCCAAAAGAAACAAAGAAAAGAAGTTGGAAGACCTCTGAAGTGTCCCAGCAGATTTGGGGATTTCTGGTGTTTTCAAGCAATAACCCTCATCCAGGTGGAGCTGCTGGGAAGCAGCTTCTCCCCAGGCTTCCCACCTGCAGGTTGGCAGCAGCAAAGGGTGGTCTGGGGAGGGCTGGGGGCTGCCCATGGGCTTCACCTCCTCACTGCTACCCACTCAGGATGGGAGGAGGAGGAGGAAAAGGAGGAGGCAGTCAGAAGCTTGAGCCACGGGGGTGCCCCTACAGCAGCAGAGTTCCTTGGGCCAAAGAAACCACCAGGAACCAGCCCAGTCCCCTTCCCCTGCCAGCACCCTGTGGCTTCCCTGTTTCTCGTGAGCAGATTCTCAGTGGATCTCCTCAGCAAAGGATGTGCCATGGTAATGTCTGAATGGGCCAGAGCAGAACTGCTCAAGCAGGGCTGGCAGGGTGACACTGGTGACACAGGCTGTAGCCTGACCAGGACAACACAGGGACCAGGCTGTGGTTCTGACCCACACCAAAGCATTTTTTTGTTGTTGCCACTGAGGTGTTGATATCACACAAGCAGACGGGGCTGATGCTCCAACACCAGCACCCAGCCCCTCCAAAACTGGACTAGCAGGTGGCCGAGGCCGGTGGCCACATATCCCAGTGGGAGATAGAGAAGGCAGGAGGTGGTGGTGATGGGCTGAGGCAGGAGAGGGGAGGCTGGAGGGACACAGAGCATCACACACAGGGCTGGGAGGCTCAGCAGGGTGGGCAGGAGACTGTTGAGAAAGAGGAAAAGTCAGAGGGTGACCACAAAATGACACACCAGGAGAATTCAGTGACACCCCCTCCCGAGGAAAAACCAAACCAAACAAAAAAAAAAAACAAAAACCCGAAAGACTGAATCAAAGGAAGCAAATACAAAAGAGCTGGGTTAGTGTTGGGAGGGGAGGAGGTGAGGAGAGGGCAGAGAGGATGCTCAGAGGAGGAGCAGAGGTGTGTAGCGAGGGGTGACTGAGCTGGAAGACGGACACCAGAGATCTACGGGGGCTTGGCAGAGGCTGGGACCTGGGGAGAGGTTGGGGCAGCAGCTCCCTTTAGTCACTGGCCACGTGGTTCTCATTCTGCAGGGTGTGCCAGCGTTCAATCTTCTTGTCCTTGTTCTTCAGACACTCATACCAGTGTTTCAAACGCTCCCCCTTGGCCGTGATGCCCAGCTGGCAGCCACCTGGAGGAGAGGCAGGAGAAGAGGCATCATACCCCGAGGTGGTGCTGATGTTCCACCCAAAACACTGCCCTGGGGACAGAGCCCACCTCTGGGGCCTTGCTCTCCACCCTCCTGGATTTAAAAAAAAAAAATCCCATGGGAACAACTAGAGCTGCTCCCCTTGGGAGATCCCAAGGGATGCTGGAGCTGGGGTCCAACGATGGATCAACCAGTTGATGGCTTGATACCTGAGTGGCCCCACCTCAAAATTCCTCCTGGGGCTCCTCCCAGGGAGGTGACCCCCGTGTCCCTCCCGTGCCCAACACAGGCCCCAAAACCCCACCCCAGAGAGGAAAGATTTCCAGCTCACCGATGTAATCGTTGGACTTCCCGATGTCGTAATCCCAGACTGAAATGTCCAGTGACTTCTTGGCCAGGTCGTTGTGTTTTATGTCATAGAAGAACTCCTGAAAGGAAAATACACCCAGAAAACTGCAGTCAAGGGAGCAACAGTGATCTCCCTGTGCAGCCTGAATGCCAAACCCAACGGGAGGATGTTTAAAATACATTAAAAAGAAACAAAACCAAACAAAAACAAACTCCTCCACACACCACAATAATTAGCTAAAGCCAATTTAATCATATAAAAATATAGATCCATCCTTACCTCATTAAACTCAGGGTTCAAGGTTTTCTTCTTAATCTGTGTCTTGTGCTTGGCCTTTTTTCCCATGTCAGGTTTCAGCCAGCTGGAGGCAACAGAAAACAGCTCAAAACTCAAGCACAAGAACAGCTCCTAAGCTTAAAAAAAAAAAAAAAAAAAAAAAAAAAAAAAAAGCAACTAAAGATATTTATTTAAAGGCAAGGAGTTGGTTAGGCAGCATCCCTTCTGCCCTAAACTTATCTAGAATAAATGTAAAATGAGTTAAAATCCTGAATGGTCTTTTTTGGAAACGTGAGAAGCTGGGTTGGTTGCCAGCAGATGAGGGCAACCACACAGCTGGGCTGCTGGAAAACCAGGCAAGAAGGTGTCACCACATTGAGAAAGGGGGAAGAAACCTGAAAATAAGATTAAAACAACACAGTAGTGTTTGAGACCGGGCAGACTGGGACCCTCAGGCAAAGGAGGATGACCCAGAATAAAATCAGAGCCCTGGGTTCACAGCCCAGACTCTGGGGCTGAACACCAGGGAGCCCTGGTGGGAATGGAAAAGGTACTGAAGTGAGAAATGGAGAAGGAAAACTCCTTGGTTCTGCTCAGGTCCAAAAATCCATCCAATCCATCACCAGAGCTGGCAACTAAGGTTTAGGGGGAGCAGAGATTTTTTTTCTTCTGGAGGCAAAGATAAAATGGACAGAAAACTGCAACTGGGGCTGCCTGTAGGCTCCTCTCCACGTGGAGGTCTCTGGGGTTGCAGCCCAAATCACCTCCTGCCCTTGGTGCTGGCAGGAGCCACCCAGCAAGTGCTGCTCCCATCACCCTGAGGGGCTGACCCACTCCATGTCACAGCAACCACCACAGCAGGGACAGGGAGAGGCACAGCAGGACCATCCCCAGCTCCATCCAGCCCCTTTTATGGGGCAGCCAGCAGAGCACATGCTCCTCGTTGCTCCTGGAGGGCCACCGAGCCACCCTTGCCCTGTAGCCACGTAGCAGAGCTGAGGAGGACCTCTTGTCCTCCAGATATAAAGCTAAGGAGTGGCTGCTGGGTTTGTGCACTTGGGAAATGGACAGACCTAAGGTTTGGGTCCATCTCCCTGGCAGGGACATCATCACCTCATGATGTTCAGGTGTCACGGGTGGGCAGCTCCCACAAGCCCTCAGGGTGCTCAGGAAACTCTCCCCTCTCTCCAGTGGCTTCAGGAAGAGCTCTCAGCCCACCAGCTCCCACCCAAGGACAAGGGGGTGGCTCTCACCCCCCCCGTTCCTGCCCTGAGCCCTCCCCAGGGGCACTCACAGTTTCACGAAGGGGTCTGAGTAGCCGTTGGCGTCCATGGCTGCCAGGTGGACGCAGCGAACGATGCCAACGATCAGACCCCCCTGCTGGGTGCTGTACATCAGGGACACCAGGATCTTCCCACGCTCCTCCACGTCCCCACCACGATCTACCTAGGGGTGGGGGTGGGGGGGGAAAGAAGCAACCAGAGATGGGGACACGGGGGCTGGAGCCTGGCAGGTGGGTAACTGCAGAGCAGATGGGACAAGATGGATTCCCTTGGAGCCCCAGGAGGAGGGAGAGGGGGAAACATCTCCTCTGGGGGATGATGGCTGGAACATGCATGGAAGGGGTTCTCCTACCTCCTCTTCGTACAGTGCCATCCCACGGGAGGAGCCAGTGGTCCCAGCACGCTTCATCTTGGGTGGGGAAGGGAAAAGAAGGACTGCATGAGTGACAACAGTGAGGAGAGGCACTGTCCTACAGCAAAACCCCCCCTGGAGCCCAGCCCAGCCCAGCCCAGCCCAGCTCTTTCACCAGCTCAGGAGAGGAAGGGGACTCAGGTCTGCTCATCTGCTCCACCAACCTCCACACCTCAGCCAGGAGCAATCTGCTCCCTCCTCTCCTCCACTGTTACACATCAGTATGGGCAGTGCCAGCATCTGTCCCATGTCAAGACTCCCTGCCTTGACCTGTTCCATCAGCCCAGGAAGGATGGAAATCCAACTCCTAAAGGTGTCAGTGAAGTCAGGCACCAACAGCTCTTGGCTTGAGCTCCCAGCTCACCACTGCTCCCCCCCACATACACCATTTGTCAACAACATAAACAGCAGCAGAAAGAAATTCCACACAAACTCACTGGTATTACTCTCTCCAGGCAGATGTTGAAGTTCTTTTTCTGGTTGGCTTTGAGTTTTTTCAAGGCAACTCTGGTTTCCCCAATAAACTCATTGTGGCCAAATTTGTCCTCATCACACACGGAGATCCTGAAGGGAAAGGTGAACATCAACCTCCAGCCCTCAACCTGGAGAAAAGCTGCTTTGGATGCTCCACGCCAGGAGCTCCAGGGTCCCCATCCGAGGGTAGCCCAGCTCCTTTGCTTGCCTGAGGGTCTTCCTCTGCATGTCCTCATCTGTGATGCCGTGGTAGACCAGGGTCTCGTTCCAGACGGGGTTCCGGGTGTTGCGCAGCGTCTTCGTCCTCAGCTTGTTTGACTGGGGCAGCAAAACAAGACATGGCATCATTCCACCATCCCCACCTCCCTTGTTCACGTGTCTGTCTGTCACAAACACGTGTGTAAAATACAAAAATCTAAAAAAAATAAATAAATTGATGAGTGAACCGGAGAGCAAACCGCTTTGGTTTACTCCACTCCAGACCAGAAAGTCCCCAGCGCATGGAGCGAGCCTGGAGACACCAACCCACTGGTTCTACTCCCAGTTCCCCCTCCTCGTTTTACACTGAGGCCCTCTGAGCAAAACCATACAGCAGGGGTTTTGAAAAACTTGGCAAAAAAACTTTGCAGCCCCCCAGCAAGGCTCCAGCCCTTCATTGGGAGTTGGGCTCCAGTTGGGCTGAGGAGTGAGAGCTCCAGGGCTTGCTCTGGTGTGGGGAGCCAGAAGTCACTCAATGGTTGTTTTCTTCACATGTTCTCCCTTTGCTCAAAGCAAAGGGAATGTTCAAGCTCTGGTAATAATTAGGGTTTGTGCCAGATGTTCTGTGAGGCATTTGCAGTGTCACCTCCTCCTGAGCACCCATCAGCTCCCAGGCAGATCTCTGTCTGCAGGACAAGTTGTTCCTCAGCTGCAGGAGGACATCTGCAAGCATCAGCCCTTTTCAGGGATACCTCCTGGGTAGCAGCAGGAATCCAGGGGAGGAGAAGGGATCTCAGGGGGCTTTGTGGAACCTCTGATCCAGCTCAGCCCAAACCTCACCTTGCTGGCTCCTGGCAGGAGGTGCAGCTTGACGTAGGGATCTGCCAGGCCATTTGAGTCCATTGGCTTCAAGCCCTGAAAGATAATAAGGAAAACACAGGCCTTGAATCCTCTTTGGACAGAGCCAGGGAAGAGGAAAAGTGGCTTTTTAGCCTGTCCTGGTGGGACAAGAGATGGTAGTTTCAAACTGCAAGAGGGGAGATTCAAACTAGATATTAGGAAGAATTTTTTTCCCCTGAGGGTGGTGAGACACCAGCTCAGGTTGCCCAGAGAGGTGGGAGATGGAGCTGGGAGCCAGAGGGACTTAAAAGGGGGAAAAAAAGGGGGAAAAGGGTGATGACTTACCTTGGCCTTGATGAGGGTGCAGTGCAGGGAGCTGTTCTCCTGGTCGTAGAGCAGGCTGAACTCCAGTGCTCCCAGTGTGGCTGATGGTGGAAGGTGGAAAGAGAGGAGTTGGGAAAAGGGCCTCATTAAAACCCCATCCAGGAGCTGGTTAATCAGCCCTGCTTGGTGATGATGAGAAATATCCTGGGTTCAATTGTGAAGCCATTCTTGGGCATGTGGGTCCACACCAGCCTGGGCCAAACCTTCACAGGCAAACCCAGATCCATGAGCTCTGCTCAAAGCTTTACAGAGCTTTGGACCTGCTCTGGGGACAGGAAGGACATCTGGGGGGGGTTCAGCCCATTGTAATCATCACCAGGCAAAGGAGGTTGTGGCAGTACCAACCCTTCTCTAGGCACAGCTCAGGGAGCTGATCCCACCCCCAGAGCACATGGAGAAGGTGTTCCAGCTGGGTGCTCAGCATCTCCTCCCAGGCCTGGGGTGTTTGACCCCCCCTTTTGACTCGTTGGAAACCAGCTCAGTAGGAAAAGATCCCAAGGGGGAAGAGTTAGCAGCCAACCTCAGCCAGCTCCACCTCTTCCTATCCAATTCCCACACCTCCTCCCGGCCTGGAGAGGCTCTTCCCATCCTAGGTGGGACCAGGCTGGGCAGGGAAGCAAAGCCCTGCCATGGATGCTCATCCTCAGGCAGCAAACTCCCTCCCTTGGGGAGCAGAGGACCCAAGAGCCGGATCTGCTGGTGTGAAGGTGCTGAAGCCACCAAGCCCACCCTACAGAGGGGTCCTGGGGTGCCCCTTGCAGCCCGGGATGGAAAGAACCTGCCTGCTGCCTCCGGAGCTTGGATTTGGGAAGAGGAAGGTTGGGGGAGCACAGAACCTACAGCAGCAGATCCGGCTCTTGGGTCCTCTGCTCCCCAAGGGAGGGAGTTTGCTGCCTGAGGATGAGCATCCATGGCAGGGCTTTGCTTCCCTGCCCAGCCTGGTCCCACCTAGGATGGGAAGAGCCTCTCCAGGCCGGGAGGAGGTGTGGGAATTGGATAGGAAGAGGTGGAGCTGGCTGAGGTTGGCTGCTAACTCTTCCCCCTTGGGATCTTTTCCTACTGAGCTGGTTTCCAACGACTCTAAAGGGGGGGTCACACACCCCAGGCCTGGGAGGAGATGCTGAGCACCCAGCTGGAACACCTTCTCCATGTGCTCCTGGGGTGGGATCAGCTCCCTGAGCTGTGCCTAGAGAGAAGGGTTGGTACTGCCACGACCTCCTTTGCCTGGTGATGATTACAATGGGCTGAACCCCCCCCAGATGTCCTTCCTGTCCCCAGAGCAGGTCCAAAGCTCTGTAAAGCTTTGAGCAGAGCTCATGGATCTGGGTTTGCCTGTGAAGGTTTGGCCCAGGCTGGTGTGGACCCACATGCCCAAGAATGGCTTCACAATTGAACCCAGGATATTTCTCATCATCACCAAGCAGGGCTGATTAACCAGCTCCTGGATGGGGTTTTAATGAGGCCNGACTTAAATCTGTTCTTAAAGTTCAGCAGGGATTGAGTCTGAGTCCAACTCTTCCCCCCAGCACTGCCAAAGCCACCCCTGATGTCCCTCAGGTCTGAAACCCCTCCAGGGATGATGGGGACTCCAGCCCTGCCCTGGGCAGCCTGGGCCAGGCCCTGACAACCCTTTCCAGGCATTGAGAAATTGTTCCCCAGCTCCAACCTCAACCTCCCCTGGCACAGCTTGAGGCCCTTCCTCTTGTCCCATCCCTTGTTCCTGGGGAGCAGAGCCCGACCCCCCCTGGCTCCAACCTCCTCTCAGGGGGTTGCAGAGAGCCAGAAGGTCTCCCCTCAGCCTCCTCTGCTCCAGGATCAACACCCCCAGGGCCCTCAGCTGCTCCTCACAACTTCTCCAGACCCTTCTCCATGCTCTCCAGCCCCTTCCCCAGCTCCATTCCCTTCTCTGGACACTCTCCATCCCCTCAATGTCCTTCTGGTCATGAGGGACCCAAAAGTGACCCCAGGGTTCAAGGTGCAGCCACACCAGTGCTGAGCACAGGGACCATCCCTTCCTTCAGCTGCTCCTCTCCAGTTCTCCAGACCTTCTCCATACTCTCCAGACCCTTCTCCATGCTCTCCATCCCCTTCCCCAGCTCCATTCCCTTCTCTGGACACACTCCCTCCCCTCAACGTCCTTCTGGTCCCGAGGGATCCAAAACTGACCCCAGAGTTTGAGGTGCTTTCTCCATTGCTAACCACATCCTCTGCCCCTTCCAGAGTGGCCAGAGTTTGTGGCCAATTATGCCCCATGGTGGGCAACCCACACCTTGGACTGGCTGCGCTACGGCAGGAAGGTTCTGGTGGTCCATTTCGAGGACCTGAAGAGGGACCTCTTCGTGCAGCTGCAGAGGATGGTGGGGCTGCTGGGCATCACTGCCTGCCAGGACAGACTGCTCTGTGTGGAGGGACAGAAGGATGGCAACTTCAAGAGGTCTGGCCTGAGGAAGCTGGAGTATGACCCCTACACCCCCGAGATGAGGGGGGTGATCTCCGGGTACATCAGAACCGTGGACGCAGCCCTGAAGCTCCGCAACCTCTCGGGGGTCCCGGATGATTATTACCCCAGATGATGGTGCTGAGGGGACCTTCCACCCAGGGGGTGGTTTGGTTGGTTGGTTGGGTTTTTTTTGGTTGTTTTTTTTTCTCTTTGAAATCTCCATCTGCTGCTCTTCATCACCTCCCTGCATGAGCATCCCAGGCTCCCCCCAGCCGCTGCTGACCCAGGCAGGGTGCTCCCACCAGGAGGACGTGGGTGCCACCACTCAGAGCCTTGGAGCTTGGGAGGAACCTTCAAGCTCATCCTGTTCCAAGCCCCTGCATGGGCAGGGACACCTCCCACCAGCCCGGGTGGCTCCAAGTCCTCTCCAAGGTGGACATCTCCATCCTCCCCCTCCTCCTCCTCCTCCTCTTCTGGCTGCTGCAGCCCTCCCTGGGCTGGTTTGTTGTCGTGGTGCTGGGGACATCGATGCTGCTGGGGCCATGCCTGATGTGTCCCTTGGCACCAGCACACTGGGAGGGGGGGGATGTTACCCTTAAAGTCCCCTGGCTCCTTGCCCACCCCTCGTCTCACCTGGAGCCCCTCAGCCTTCCTGAGGGAGGAGACACCACAGGGGCTGCCATTGCTTTGGGTTTGGGGACACCTTCCTGGAACCTGGGGACAGAGTTCCCTGGGGGCTCAGAGGGTTTCCTGGGGAGCTCAGAGGGTTCCCTGGGGACAGAGAGTTCCCTGGGGGCTCAGAGGGTCCCCTGAGGGCTCAGAGGGTCCCCTGGGTCTTAGAAGGTTCCCTGTGGACAGAGGGTTCCCTGGGGCTCAGAGGGTCTCCTGGGGCTCAGAGGGTTCCCTAGCCCCCCCACCAGGCATTGATGCTGCTCCAGCCCTGGTGCCTCAGGGTGGGGGGGCCCATAACCCCCACCTGGGGTGGGATGATGCTCCAGAGGGGGACAGCAGAGCTGATGGTTTCCCACCGACTCCTCTCTGCCTCCTTCCCAAAACCTTGGAGCCAGCACAACCCCCCTCCCTCCCCAGGAGCAGTTTTGGGGGGTGAGGAGTGGTCTGGCCACCTTGAACCCCCCCAGCAGTGAGGAGCAAACCCTGGGAGAGGNGGGGGTCGGGCTCTGCTCCCCAGGAACAAGGGATGGGACAAGAGGAAGGGCCTTCCTCTTGTCCCATCCCTTGTTCCTGGGGAGCAGAGCCCGACCCCCCCTGGCTCCAACCTCCTCTCAGGGGGTTGCAGAGAGCCAGAAGGTCTCCCCTCAGCCTCCTCTGCTCCAGGATCAACACCCCCAGGGCCCTCAGCTGCTCCTCACAACTTCTCCAGACCCTTCTCCATGCTCTCCAGCCCCTTCCCCAGCTCCATTCCCTTCTCTGGACACTCTCCATCCCCTCAATGTCCTTCTGGTCATGAGGGACCCATAACTGACTGAGCATCCTGGTCTCATCCCCATCCCATCCTACCTTGGGGTGTTGCTGGAGCAGGAGGGGGAGCAGGGCCAGCAGCAGCTGGTGGGGGTGGCCGTGGGGCTTGCATGGAGTTGGTCCTCTTCACTCCTGCAAGTGGAGCAGAGGATTAGCAATGGCATGACAGGTGCCAGGGGCCCATGGCTGCTCCTCCAGCAATGCCCAACCCATGGCAGCATGAATAATACTTCTAAACCAGGGTCCCAACTTGGCTGCATTTCATCTCTGCTGAAAATCAGCCTGGGAAGCTCTCCCTTATCTCCTTTCAACTCCCCCTGCCATGGACAAGGACACGTCCCACCAGCCCAGGTTGCTCCAAGCCCCATCCAACCTGGAATTCAACCCTGCCAGGGATGGGACAGCCACAGCTTCTCTGGGCAACCTGGGCCAGGGGCTCAGCACCTTCATAATGAAGATTTTCCTCCAAACATCTGACCTAAATCTCCTCTCTTTCAGTTTAAAGCCATTCCCCCTCATCCCATCCCTCCAGGCCCTTGTCCCAAGTCCCTCCCCAGCTTTCCTGGAGCCCCTTCAGGCACTGGAAGGTGCTCTGAGGTCTCCATGGAGCTTTCTCTTCTCCAGGCAGAACCACCCCACCTCTCTCAGCCTGGCCCCAGCCCTCTGAGCACCTTCAACAAAAAATCCCTCAGCATCTCTCAGTCAAGCTGAGACAACCCCAGGCCAGCTGCTGGCTCCATCCCTCCCAGCCCTTCTCCTCCTGAGCACACAAGAAGCTCAGTTCTCACCAGGGCTCCTGCTGACCCCACTCTCAGCAGTTTGGTCACGGCTGTCGGTGTCCCCACCGGTGTCCTCGCTGCCACAGGGACCCTGCCTGCCCTTGGCATAGCTCCCTTGGGCACCCCCCACCATGTCACTGCCTGTGGGGAGAGGGGGAGAGGTGGTGGTGAGGGTGGCACCCTGACCACCCCCCCTGGGTGACACCCAGGAGGAGGGTGAGGATGGGGATGGTCACCACAGCAACATCCCAGAGCATCAGAGACCGTGAGCCAGGCAGATACAGAGGGCACCAGGAGGGTTCTGCACCATCAGATCTGCACGGTTCCCAACGGTGTGGTTGGGAAAATCCAAAGGACACCCCAAAGGACGTGGGACACCAGGAAATAACAAGAGCCTCAGAGAAAAACAAGGCCAGAAGCATCCAGCAGCCAGGACCTCAGGGCCCATCAAAGCCCCGCAGCCATTACAGCTTCCCAGTCCCCAGCACAGGGGGAAATCATGTTTCCTTTCTGCTGATCACCCACCTCTCATTAGCATGATGAGGGTGACAGCTGCCCGGGCCTCCCACTGCCAGCCCAGCAGATCCATCCCAGCCACACACACCAGGGCACTGAGACCACTCCAGGGTGATGAATGACAACCCCTGGAGGTGATGGATAAAGGTCTCTGTGCTCACCTGGCTCATGCTGGAGACGCCAGGGATTGATCTTTGCTGTGACATAAATGGGGTGTTTACCCTTGGCTGGGCTCTCAGGGACACCAGGCACAAGGAAAAAGCAAAATGCAACAGATTGGGGCAGGGGGGGGAAAGGAGTTGGGTAAAAAATGCCACGATGCTGAAGAGGAAGGAGGGGACAAAGGAGCATCCACAGCCAGAAACCCCCGTGGGGCAGAAATAGCGATGCAAGAAGTCATTTTCCAAAGGAACTTTAGGAAAATCATGGCCATGCAGATCACCAGGAGGGATCTGTGGAGCCTGACAACCTCCACGTCCCCCTGCAGCTGCTTTTAATAAAATAAAGATTTAGTTTTTTAAATAAAAGCAGCTTGCAGGGGGGAAGCTGAACAGCACCAGCTCCTCTCGCAATTGAACAGTCTTAATGAAGTGGTTTCCCCAACTGCTGCTGTGGGGGAAGATGAAAATCATCACCAGGGACAACCAGGGTGGGCATGGCCTTGGTGAGCCATGGCATGGGGACATCTCTGTTTCATCATCACCCAGCCAGGAGCAGCGGGGGCTGCAGGGAGGGGAGGGGGGGTCAGGAAATCTCAGCACTCCCATGTCCCCATGTGAAAAGAGGGCTAGGAGTCAAAATTAACACCCCACGAGCAGCAGGAGCCCCAACCCAGGCTTCTCTCCAGCATCTCGGAGAAACTGGGTCCAGCAGGGTGCAGGTGAGTTTTGGAACTGGTGAGCACTGGTGAGGGACACGACTTGGCCCCTGGAAGCAGGAGGCACCGGGTGCCTTGCCTGGCATCACTGTGAAATACACCACAGGCAGAGCCTCGGGGGGGTGGGAGTGCTGGAGCAGGGGGAAGGGGTGAGGTAGAACCAAACCCCAGCCCTGCACCCACCTCCTGGGACCATGCCTGGGCTCAGGGCCCCAGCAGCTTGGGTGAGGGCACCCAAGATGGGCAGAGCAGAGCAGAGCAGGGGCAGCCCCATCCCTCACCGAAATGCACAAATCCCCCTCCCTCCCTGCCATGAGCCTCCAACAAAAAAAAAAACCCAAAAACACAAAAATTTCCACTTGAGGATTGGTTTGGGGTTTTGGTTTGGTTTGGTTTGGTTTGGTTTGGTTTTTAAGGCTTGCTGTTAAATGAGCAGAAATCCACCCATCAGGGGACCCACAGCTCTGGAGCCAGCGCTGCTCCGGGCTCTCAGTCGCAGCCTCACAGCCCCAGGAGCCCATGGTGGGTGGGGAACCCCAGAATAATTCTGTCCCAAAGGTTGGGTGGTGGGGGCAGCAGAAAGGGTTGAGGGGGGGAAGGAGAGAGGGTGGGAAGGGAGCTCAGCACCGCGGCCCAGGGAGGGTGCAGACACCGGTGCTTACCGTCGGGGTCCTGCTGGGCCGGGGTGTCCGCCTGGCCTTGGGGGCACAAACAGAGTGAGAAGGGGTGAAGTGCAGCCCACCCACCCCACCAACACCAGCCCGGGCCCTGCTGCTGCTCCTCTCCCACCTTTCTCTTTTTATTTTTAATTTTTCCAGGCTTCACCAGCACCGGGTTCATCCCCAAGTGCTGCCCAGAGCCCCGACCCGGGGGTGTCCCAGCACCCTGCCCGGGGCTGTCCCTGCAGTCCCAGCCATCCCGAGTGGCACAGCCTGGAGAAATCCCTAAAACAGGCCATAAGGCCACTTCTGTGCCCTGTGGAAAGCAGGCAGCAGCTCCACTAGCACTCTGGAGGCTTCTTGCCAGGGGCTCATCCTTGCCCAACCATGGGGAGGAGACCCAAGGCCTGGCTGGCTGGACCCCTGCCCCATGCACCCGCTGTCACCTACCTCGGGTGGGTGCACGGGAGGGGAGTTTTGGGTCCTGGGCAGGTGGCTCAGGTGGGTTGGGCTCACTTGGGACTTGGGATCCCTTGTTCTTGCTGACGGGCATCTGCTGGGGCAGCATTTGTTTGGGCAAACCCTTGAAGAACCAAGCACCAGAGCGCTTCCACACCTGGGGGTGCAAGCAGAGGGGTGGCACCCATGTCTTAGAGGGGGTTCTAGGTGCCTTCAACACCCCCACCCTGCATCACCGGGGTCTGCTCTGGTGGGCAACACCAGGGACGTGCATCCCATGTCCCACAGCCCCTCCTGCTCATTAGCTCATTGGCTTTTGCACGCTGTAGGTGGCAGGGAGCCCATCACTGGCCACAACCTCTTCAACCCCAAGGCTTTACAACAAAGAAAAAAATCAATAAATGGCATTTTATAAAGAGAACAAGACGATCCAATTAGTTGAGTAAGGTTTAAGGGTGCTGGGGTTGAAAGCCCTTGGGAGCATCCCCCAGTCTGCAGCTGGTCCTGAATCAGAGGTGGAGGGTGGGGACAGTGCACGGGGCAAAACCAAGGGCAGGGGCCGTGTCCCCACTCTGGTGAAAGCATCTGTGGGGTGAAGGGAAGGCCCCAGGTGGCCACACTCACCTCCCTCTGCTCGCTGCAGATCTTGCAGAGCCAGATGGCATGGGGTCTGCTGTTGGTGGTCTCCACCCCACACTTGGTGCAGACGTTCTGCGGAGAGAGCGAAGCGCCGGGTGGCAGCGGGGACCCCGTGGCCACCAAAAAAGGGTTCAAGAATCGACTTGGTTGGGTTGGAAAAAAAAAAAATCTTTAAGCTCAGCCTGGGGGATTGGGTGGGCCCCGGGGGGGGTGGCAGGGTGACAGCTCANGACGGGGTCAATCGCTGCATCCTCTGCGGGGAGCAGCTGGGGCCCCGGGGGGGGTGGCAGGGTGACAGCTCACCTTCTTGCAGTCCTCACAAACGACACAGGCAGATCCCCGGGGCCCCAGCTGCTCCCCGCAGAGGATGCAGCGATTGACCCCGTCCCCCAGCACGCTCCGGCGCATGTCCTCCAGCCGGGTCATCAGCCTCCTGAGGAGAGGGGAGAGGGGCTGTGGGAATGGCATGGCTGGGATACAGGGGTCCCGTTCCCCAGGGGAATGATGGTTCCCATAGGGAACACCGTGGCATAGCCGGGATGTGGTGGTTCCGCTCCCCAGGGAGAGCTCACACCTTTGGACCGACCCCCCTGTTCCTGGGGCAGCTTCCAGCAGAGCCTCTTCTAGCTATGGGAATGCACCAGAGGGGAAAGAGAGAGCCCAGGGGATGTGTTGGGATATTGTACTCCCTCAGCTGTCAACTGCCAGGCACTGGAAAATCCACCCAAGGCAGCACCTCTACACAAAGCAGGTTGGCATCAGCCAAGCAGCATTTTTTTCCCCTTCCTTCCTAAATGGAAAACCTTCCACCTAATCCCAGCATCTGCTCGTTGAAGAGCTGGGAGAGGAGATCTGGGAAGGGCTCTGCCTAAAGGATTGGAGGAATTGGTTTGTTTTCTTGTTTTCTAAGGAAAAATATGGCATAGAATTTACTGTATGGAAACCCTTAGCCCTGTGAGTGAAATGTAAAGACCCACTGGAGAGCAGGATAAAAACCACAACTGTTTCCTGCACAGGTAAGAAAGAAAATCCCATCCCCAGTTAATCAACTTCTGAAAGAAAGAAAGAAAAAAAAACCCCACAAAACCCAAAATATCCAGCAGTGGAATAAACAGTTTGCAAAGTGGGAGCAGGAAGGAGCTGCTGAGAGCTGGGGGCGAGTAGGATGCTCAGTTAACCCAGAATCCTGGCCCTAAAAATAGCACTAGAAGGGAAAAATGATGCATTATTGATGCCATTCAGCCAGGAAGGAGAAGGAATGAAGGGAGGGAGGAAGGGAGGAGGAGGAGAGCTGAGCACACCAGGCAGAGCAGCAGCCCCTTGCCCAGGGGCAACCTGACCCTGAGCTGACAAAGCCAAAGCCATAAAACCCACCCTGGTGTTTCAAAGACATTTTCCCACCCATCTGGTGACGGGGTCAGATTTACACCACCTTGGAACAGCCCATAAATGATACATGAGCTCCCTGGTGCAGAAGGTGCCCCCGTGGTTGGTCTCCAGTTGGTCCAGGGGCCCCGGGAAATGCAAATGTGTCACTGGAGCCAGGGGTGTGAGAGAGGGAGAGCAGCAAGAAGGGGGGAAAATAAAGCACCAGGGAACACACAGCCTATTACAGCTCCTAAAATGCCTGTTGGAAACCTGCTGCAGTGCATGGGAAGGTCTCCAAGCCACTGGGTCAAGCCCGAAGGGGACACCTGGCTCTGTGTCTCAGCAGTTATTTGGCCCAAGTCACGTTCTACAGAGAATCCCAGACTGGTTTGAGGGGCTCAAATACCACCCAGTGCCACCCCTGCCATGGGCAGGGACACCTCCCACCAGCCCAGGGTGCTCCAAGCCTCATCCAACCTGGAATTCAACCCTGCCAGGGATGGGGCAGCCACAACTTCTCTGGGCAGCCTGGGCCAGGGGCTCAGCACCCTCACAGGGAAGAATTTCTTCCAAATTTCTAAACTAAATCTAGCACAATAGAAGACACCAGCCTGGCCAAACCCCAGGGGTGAATTTCCTGCTCATCCCCATGCAGGGGCTGATCTGCTGGGATGATTGCTGCTCTGGAGGTACCTCCTGAGCATCACCAATGCCCCACAGCCCGTCCCCAGCCAGGAGAGGGGGGAGGCAGGCAGCAGAACCAGGACTCAGGAGGAACCCACTGCCTTCACTGCCTCACCAGACAGCAGATGGACGAGTCTGAAAGTTCCTTCAAACCTCCACCACCTCAAGCTTTGGCAGTGATGTGGCCACGGGCTCACAAAATAGAGGAATTCTGGTTCTCCAACTGAGCTCAATTTTTTTTTTTCCTTGAACAAACCAGATTTCATTTAAAAAAATAAAAAATAAAAAATCACATCCTCACCCCCCGAGAGGTGCTTGAATCCCCTCCACTCCCCTTTGCAGCTCTGGCTTTATTCCTGAGAGCTGCAGCTGTCTGACCCTGCCCTGGAGCCTCTGCTTAGTGCTTTGCAGCTGATCCAGAGGGAATTTCTGTCGGAATAATTCAGCCCTCACCCACCCTGGGTGCCAATCCACCAACCACAGCCGTCCTGGGGATTTCAAGCGAGCTGCAGCATCCCAAAAAAAACCCCTGCCAGCAACGCCCCAAACTCCAATTAAAAGCTGGAAACTGGCTGTTCCCCAAACCTTTCCCATTGAACTGAATCCCAGCCCAGCTGTTCCCAGCCCACAGCAAGCCAGGAGCTCTGTTAAAAAGCCCCTGACAGCAAAAAAACCCCCAACATCCAGCTCCTCCTGCATCACACTGCTCCCACCTCCCCAGGGAGAACGTTTTTTTGGGGAAAAAAAAAACAAAAAAACCACAAAACCAAAACCAACCCTTCCTCTTCCCAGCAGGAAGCACATCCCAAGCCCTGCACCTCCTGCCAGTTCCCCTCCCTGAGCTGCAAGCTCTGCTCCCAGCACAGCAGCTTCCCCCTGGAAATCTGCAAGCCCAAACAAACTTATTATAGAAATGAGAACAAATGGCACAATCAAGAGGGGGAGGAGAAGGAGGGGTGGAAAAAAAAGAAAAAAAAAAAAAAGAAAAAAGAAAAAAAGAAAAAAAAAAAAAAGCCTTTGCATTTCAAGAGATTCATTATTTAGCTGCAAAATCTTTCCCAAGCTCTTCTTTACCAGAAGCTGCTCCCTAAGTGGTTGTTTTTTTTTCTTTTTTCTTTTTTTTTTTTTTTTTTTTTTTTTTTTTTTTTTTTTTTTTTTTTTTTTTGAAAAGCAGAGCCTCAGCAGGCAGTGCACACACCTGTGGCTCCAGGTTGGTGCCAAGCCCAAGTTCCTGATTAAAACATTCCTCCAAGCTGGAAAAATTGGATTTTTTTTTTTTTTTTCCCTTCCAATTCAAACCCTGCCTTGAAAGGAAGGTATAAAATGTTTAACTTGAAGTCTTCGCTTGAATCTGGCAGCAAGACCTGGGCAAGGGGGGGACCACACTGAGAACTGGGAACACCCAGACTGGTGATAACTGGGAGCAAAGCACCCAAGTTTCTCCCCAACCTCACCCAGCACCACCCAGGATGGGTGCTGGAGCACCACGCATGGGCTGGTCCCCTGCCCTCACCCAGAGAGCAGCCAGGAACAAACTTCTCACTTTTCCAAAAGCTTTTCTGGCCCCTGGATGTTATTTGGGTCTCACTTTTTATTGCTCAGAAAATAGCCACCCCCATCCATCCTCCTCCCTTGCACATCTCTAGGGTGACAGCAACATCCTCACCATCCTCAGGGCTCCGAAGTGCCCATCCCCTCCCTGGCCTCTGCAAGACTTCAAAGAGCAGGAAATCTGCTTCCAGTTGTTAAGAACAGGGGGGGAAAACCCCAACAAAACACCAAGGAGGTGTAATTGGAGGAGTAATTGCACCCTCTAAGCCCCAGCACCCAGGAGCACCCAAAAGCACACACACTGGTGGGAGGGTGGCAGGAGGGACCCAGTGATGTCCTTGGGTCTGAAATGTTCCCCATGCACCTGAGATAACAGGAAAACCAGTTTCTTGGTAACACCACGGCTGCCTGGGCCCAGAAATACCAATATTTAAAAAAAAAAAACAAAAAAAATAACCAAACCCAAAACCCCAAGAGGTACCTTGGAGATCACCCAGTGCCACCCCGTGTCATAGCCTGAGACACCTCCCACCAGCCCAGGTTGCTCCCAGCCCCATCCAACCTGGAATTCAAGACTTCCAGGGATGAGGCAGCCACAGCTTCTCTGGACAACCTGGACCAGGGGCTCAGCACCCTTGTAAGGTTTGGGAGAGGAAGGGGAGCAGCCCCAGGGCTGGTGCTCCAAGACCCACCAACATCTCCCAGGGTTTCAGGGCAGCAGAGGGTCCCCCAGGGATGCAGCAGAGCCAGGCTGAGGGACCACGTTCATCTGGGCTGCACCCTGGATAGGTCAGGAACCTTCAGGGCATCATCATCATCTCCCCTGGTGCTGGGAGCAGAGCAATCCCAGAGGGACAGAGGGGGAAGTGTGAAGTGGGGGAAATGAGCCCTAAGAGCAGGGCAGAGGCACTGGGGTTTGTGGTGTTTAAATATTCATCACCTCTCTGCAGAAGTGAAGGACTTAATGGGTTTGAAACCACAGCCAGGAGAACATTTAATGCAGCAGGGATGGGAGAAAGGCCTGAAGTGAGGATGGGCCTGATCCAGGACACCTCGTGCTCCTCAGTCCCACTCAGGGACAGACTCGGCCACCACGGCAAAGAAATTAAAGGAAAAGACAAAGGAGGTCACCAACTGCCTCCAGAACTCAGCACTGACTTGCCTCCATGGGGAAATCATCTGCCTTAAAGGGCTGAATATTAAATTAAGGCTAATTTTAATGGTATAAAAGAGGCAAGAAAAGCAGCTGAGCTACAGATGAAAGAAAACCCAATTAAAACCAGGAGGAGAATTTAGAGGAGATTTCTTCCCTCGCAAGGTAACAAAAGGCAAAGCACCAGCTGAGCTCCTCCAGGGCAGCTCTCAGAGCTCCTCCTCTGCTGAGGGCCCTGCTCTGGAGGGAGGATGTCCCAGGGGGCTGGGGACATTCAGGGCTGGCAGAGTGTCCCATCTCCTGCTCTTGCATCCCCCCAGCTGCCTGTTCCCTCCTGGGATGGGTCACTGCTTATTGTGCAGGTTCATCCCAGCCTCAGGAACGAGAGAAGGGTGAATTTGGTCCCTTCCAAACCCAACAACCATTCTAAGCTTCTGTGGGTTTTAAGGAAAAATAAATAAATTAAAAAAATAACAACCTAAAACCACCCAAAAATTCCAGAAGCACATCAGCTGTCATGAATTAACCTCAGCTCTTCTAGAAGGTTGGCAGCTCAGGAGTCACTGCTGCCTGCCTCCAGCTCCCACCTTGCCCTTCCCAGCCCCTGGATTTTTGGTTTTCCTGTTGCCTGACCACAAGGAAGAAACCAGGAGAGGGTGGTCCCTGGAGAGCATCCCTGCTGCTGGCCCTGAGGTTAATGACTTAATCCCCTGGCACTCCAACCATCTGCTCCAGCATTCTGCATGTGTCAGCCCAGCCAGGAGCAGCCAAATGAAAATGCAACCCTGCTGGAGAGGAAAAGTGATGGGCTGGGACCCACAGCAGGGATCACACTTTTAGAGGGATGGGAGGAGGGGCACGGCCTGATCCAGGCACCAAGTGTCCCCTCAGCCTGGGGGGAACTGTCTCTGTGCTTTCCACAAAAAAAATATTTCTAGCTTTGGGGGGGGTTTAAGATATTTTCCTGGCTGCTGACAGCACCCTGGACCTCACTAGGCAGCTGGGCAGACTTGGGGGGGTTATTGTTGGTACCCAGTTATCTGGCTTTAGTGGAACCAGTTGGTGCCTGAAGGAGGTCCCAGTGCAGCTGGGAGGAACCAGCTCCCCATGGATCACAGCTGGAGCATCACCAGCCCCAGGACATCACTCCTGGAGATGGCCCAGAGACACTGCAGGGATCCCCCACCCCCAGAACCAGCCCAGGGGGAAGGGAAGGGAAGGGCTCCAGCCCTGCAGAGCTGCTCCATCCCAGCCTCCTGCCCACCCTGCCCTGACACGGGATGATCCAAAGGATGATCCAAAGGATGATCCAAAGGATGATCCCGGATTCCAGGTGGTTCCGAAGCCCTTGGTCAACCCCTTCCCCTGAGCACACTCAGCTGTACCACTGTTCAAGATGATTTCAGCTCCTTCCCTGGGCTGTGAAGCAACAACCCAGCCAAAAAGGAAAAAAAAAACCCCAAACCCACACCCCCCCCACACACCAAAGTGTCCCCGTCCTCCAATCCTCATCAGCATTCAGCTCAAGGCTCCCACGGGCCTCCCTCCACCCCAGGTGCTAAAAATACTCTTTTGCCAGATTAATTTGGGCTGGGTTTGACATGAAACCCGATTCCCCCAACATCTTCTCAACAAGCACCATCGATTTGTTCCCTCCCTGCCCCAGCCCGTGGGGAAAGGGGACCCGAGAGGGATGAGGAGGGACCTGGAGGCAGGAGGAAGCCCATGGGCACCCAGCTGCAGCCTTCATGTCTGCTCAGGGGTTACAACACTGAATCCCAGACTGGTTTGGGCTGGGAGGGATCTTAAGATCATCCAGTTCCAACCCCCCCTGCACCTCCCACCAGCCCAGGGTGCTCCAAGCCTCATCCAACCTGGAATTCAACCCTGCCAGGGATGGGGCAGCCACAGCTTCCCTGGGAAACCAGGGGCTCAGCACCCTCACAGGGAAGAATTTCTTCCTCATGTCTGACCTAATCAACAATTTTTCATCTTCAAATCATTCCCCTTTGTCCTGCCTCTCCAGGTCTTTGTCCAAAGTCCCTCCCCAGCTTTCCTGGAGCCCCTTCAGGCACTGGAAGCTGCAGACCCCCACCTCTCCCAGCCTGGCCCCAGAGCTGCTCCAGCCCTTGGATCATCTTCACGACCTCCTCTGGACTCACTCCAGGAGCTCCAACATGTGTAAAGCTCACAGAGCACCCCCTCAAACACATCCCTTTATGCAGACAATTCCCATTATTTGCCCCACATCCCCCCCCTTTGGAAGGCACATTCACAGCAGCTAATCCTCACAGGAACCAGACCCAGGATTTTCATCCATTTCCCTTTTTTTTCCTCCTTTCCCAGGAGCAGCAAATCAGAGTCCCTCAGCCTTGCCCTCCCTCCAGCAGCCCGTGGGACCAAGGGACACAACTGGTACCCCCCTGCCTGGCAAACCCAGATGTTTGGGTCACCTCAGGAGCTCTCCTGGATAAGGTCCAAGCTCCAGGAGATGCTGGTCCAGCCCTCAGCCCCATGGCTGTCCATCCTCCTGCTCCCCTGGGATGAGCAGAGCTGGCACAGCTCCTGCTGCACCCACACACAGGAGGAAAAGTCCTCCAGCTCAGCTTCTTCATGAATGAGGCTGAGAAAACCACCTCCCCCTCAGCTAAGGCAGGAGAAAGGGGGAGTTTGGGCAGGGGGGAGGAGGGAAAGGCATGATGAGGGGAAAAAAAAATAATTAAAACAAAAAAATCTCTCTTTCCCCTCCTGCTGAAGTTGATTTCATCTGAATGGCATCACTTCTGAGAGTCATTCTGCCTGGGCAAAGCTCTTTGGAAGCACTTTTGGGGGGTGAATCACCACCAGGTCCCTGTACCTGGGCTCTGCTGGGAAGGTGACAGCAAAACCTGCAGGAGCCACCACATCCCTGGGACAGGCACCCAGCCCCAGCTCCTCACAGACCTCCTCCCAGCAAAGTATTTCTGATACTGAAGAAACCAACCCGGCACTCAGGAGGAAGCTGGGAGCAGTGGCTGGAACAGCTCCTGCCTGCACATCACAAACCTCAGGGTTCTGCAAGCAGCAAAAGGGACTTTGAGGTTCTCCAAGGCAGGGATCCTGCCCAGGCCTGACTGCTGCCCTTGCAGGGGACTAAAAAAAAACCAAAACAAAACCAAAAACCCACCAAAAAAAACCAGCTGATGTTTAAGTTCATCAAGAAGAAACTGCTCCTCTGTAAGGACAAGAAGTTTGACACCAGATAAAGGGGATTAGGGAGAAACTCTCCAGAAAGCAGCTCCAGCAGAGCAGGACAATACCTTATACCTTATACCTTATACCTTATACCTTATACCTTGCCACTGCATTATTTCACCTGCACCTTCACCCCAGCAGGGGAGAGGCACAGGGAAGGCAAACACAGGCCCTGAGGCACCAGGGATGTCCCCAGCACCCACCAGCACCCGTGGGTCCCCATGCTGCAGCCAGGGCAGCACCAACACCCCAGGAGTTGGTCCCAAAGCACGAAAAATGGAAAATAATGAGAATATTTTCTCAAGGCTGAGCGTCACCCCCACCCCCTCAGCTCCACGCAGGGCTCATTTCTGGGTGGCAGGGGGGATGAACCACCAGGACAGGCAGCTGGAGGGGGTGATGGATCCATCTGTGTTCCCAAAACCAAACCAAATCACTTTTTGGTGAGCTGTGGCTTTGCCTGCACCCCCAGGGCTGCTCAGGCTCAGGACTGGGCAAGCAGCTCCACAAAACCTGAGGTTATTATTGATCCTTCTGGACTGGAAAAAAAATAAATCAATCAATCAACAAGTGTCTAAACTCTCAGTGCAGAGCTGAACAGCTCCAGCCCCTGCTCACAGGTTCCTCCTGGCCCAGAGGAAGCTCCGGGAGATCCCTGGAGGCTGCGGGGAAAGGGGAAAGGCTGCAGGGCAGGGGCTGGGGCCATCCCAAGGAGCCCCTGGGTCCCCCCCCTGGGGTTGTCCCCTTACCCAATCCGTTCCTGCTCCATCTCCTCCATCTTCTCAGCCCGGGCAATGACCCTGTTGATGATTTCCTTCTCCTCATCCGTCAGCTCCACGCTCTTGCGCTGCCGCTCGGGTTGTCCTCCCCGTGCTGCCCGTCCCGGGGGGAGCCTGGGGAGAGGGCAGGGGGCTCAGGGCTTCCCCCCCACACACACACCTCCCCAGGTGGGAAATAGAGCCAGAGGAAAGCCAAGCTGGGAGGGACCTCAAGGATCACCGAAATGATCCATCCTTCCAGGGATGGAGGGGCAGAGGACACCTTCCCACCTTCCTTCCCACCTCCCCACCTTCCCTCCCAGCCTTGCAAGGGGCTCCCACCCCCTTTTATTTCCATTTCTGGAGAGGGGGATTTCCTCTGGAGATTTTTGTCAGATGGAGGAAACCAATTTCTTGCTCAAAAAATATCCCCCTGATGTCCACACCAACCTCTGTGCTTCACCCGCTGTCCTGCTCTCTGCTCTGTAACCCCAGGGTGATGGCTGCAGGAGCAGCTTTTTGGGTACATTTCCTCAATTAGGGGAGTTCTGCCTTTCCTAACATCCTTCCCAAGGATCTCTTCAGATCCTGACACAGCCTGGGTGTCAGGTGGCTTTAACACATCTTTCTGCTCAGCTCCTTTTTTTGGGTCTTCTCCCCCTGGGCTGGGCAGACCCGAACCATCTTAAATTTTAAAATTCATTAAATGAATTTAAAATTCGTTTTAAATTAATTAAAACCCCGTGCTACACTTCCCAGAACTAATTGCTTTTTTCTTGCATGCAGGGCAAGCTTTTTCCTGCTCCCCCAAGACACTTCAAGTAACAGGTAAAGAGCAACAAAAACAAACAAAAAAAAAATTAAAAAGCAAGATACTTACTGCTCCTTCTCACTTCTGGGAAGCAGAGGAGAAGAGAGGGAACAAGGGTTAGGAGAGAGAAGGGACAAGGACAGCTCAGCCCTCTTCCCACCTCGGGGGGGTGATGGTCCCTTCCAATGTGTCCTTCTCCATGGATCCCAGTCACCCAAATCCAGCACCCACCCAGCTGGGTGGTGGGATGGGGCATCACCCTCAGGCTGGTTGGGCTCCCAGTTGGCCCCTGGGTGTGTGCCCCTGCCTCAGGGGCAACCTAGCAAAGCCAGAGAATCATCAGAGGTTGGGTGGAAAGGGACCTCAAGGATCACCCAGTCCCATCCCTGCCATGGACCAGGGACACCTCCCACCAGCCCAGGGTGCTCCAAGCCCCATCCAACCTGGAATTCAACCCTGCCAGGGATGGGGCAGCCACAGCTGCTCTGGGCAACCTGGGCCAGGGGCTCAGCACCCTCACACCAAACAATTTCTTCTTAATGTCCAACCTAATCAACCATTTTTCATCTTAAAATCATTCCCCCTTGTCCTGTCTCTCCAGTCCTTTGTCCCAAGTCCCTCCCCAGTTTTCCTGGAGCCCCTTCAGGCATTGGAAGCTGCTCCAAAGTCTCCCTGGAACCACCCCCACATCTCTCAGCCTGGCTCCTCTCCTACATCCCCACCAGCTTGGTGACAAACCCAGCTCCTCCTGTCCCCTGGGGAGGACCCAGGACATCCCCATCACCCCCAGGACCCTCCCTGCATCCCGCAGCATCTCTCACCCGGCCCGCAGGGACATGGTTCTGTCACCAGGGCACATCCAACGGTCCGAGCTGCCACCCACCACCGTGTTGGTCATCAGCACCAGCCGAGGGGACACGGGGACCAAACCTGGGCACCTGGATGCTTTGGGGAGGAGGAGGTCACACAGGGGATGTCAACCAGCCCCGCCGGGCTCTCAGCGAGTGAACCTGGAGCTTGCAGAGAGGCTGTAAAGGGAAGACAAAAAAAACACCCAAATCCCAGAAAATGATACTGTGCAGGGGTTTGTTTTCCCCATTCATCTTGGGATCAGGGGAAGGGTGGGAATGTCACTTCAGTCACTGTCATGGTATCGAGACAGCAGAGGCACCAGCCAGCAGCCTCCCAGGAGGGCGATGGAGCCACGTGCAGTGTGGGTGTAATTAATGAGATCCCTGACCTCGTGGGAATGCTGAGGCTTTGGAGCTGGGAGGGAAGAAGATGTTTCCATTTCAGAAAAAAAAAAATAACAAAAAAACAACCAAACAAAAATATATTAAAAAAAAATCTACTCAAAACATCTACATCGAAAGATCCACAAACCAGGAGATTTTGCCCCCAAATGCAGCACACCTTGCTGTCCTCCCCCCCCAGTCCACATCTCCCCTGGAACAAAACTTCTCCTTTAACATTTTTGTGTAAGAAATTTTGCCAAATGAAACCCCCAGGGAGGTGCTGACATCCTGTCTGCTCATCTCCAGCAGAGCCATTGCAAAGGGACCTCTCCAAACCCTTCCCCCTCCCCCAAAACTGACAGTTTCCATTAAAAAAAAAAAAACAAAAAACAAAACTGATGTGAAACTCAGAATCTGAACATTCATTTATTGCCAATTGTGGGGGTGGGGTGGTGTATGCCCCCACTCACTGCATGAGGACAGGCTGGCCAAGCCCAAGGTGATCCAACCAGCATCACCCGTGCTGGGGGGACAGATCCATCCATCCCATCATCCTTTCCACTGGGAAAATCAGAGCCAGAGGGGGTCTGAACTCACCCCCCTGCCCAGCCCATCATCCTCTGGGTCACTGGCCCACCTCAGATGCTCCTCAAGAGCACAGGGTGCAGGCTGTGGGTCCTCTGCAGCATCACCCATGAGGCCCCACCTCCTGTTATGGTGGGTAAGGGGGAACCCAGCCCAGAGGGGTTGATTTCCTGCAGCACAGAGGAGGACACAACCCACCCTTTCCCCAGGGGTCACATTTGTGAGCTCAGTTATTTCCCATCCACCTCCCCTGCAGAGCCAGCATGGGAACATCCACTGGGATGCTCCCCCCATCCCTGGCAGCTTCCCACCTGCATTGCTAGCAGCACCTGCATTTGAATTGCTTCCTGCAGCAAAACTAAAAAAAAAACACAAAAAAACCCCACAAAAGAACAACCCCTAAAAGCCCAAAGCCCTCTGCAGATCCCAGCCCATCATCCTCCCAAACCTGCCACCCCAGATCCCTCCCCAGCTGGAAGGTCCCAGAGCTGCCAGCAGCACCGGAGCTCAGCCCAAAGCCAGCAAATGCAGCTTTGCAGGGCACAGAGGAACTCCAGCTCTCAGCAAAGCTCCAATGGGAGCTTGTCCCAAGGGGAGGATGGAAAATGGGAGCTGAAATCACAAACTCAGAGGGACAAAAATCCATGCAATGGTCCCAAAAAGGAGGAGAGGGGTTGAAGAAATCTGATTCCCATCCTCCACAGGCTGCTCTGCAACATTGCAGGGGTTTCTCCAGCATCCCTGAAGAGTCAGCGGAGGTTTGAGGCTCACCTTTGCTTCACTAACTTCCAAAAATACATATATGCATTTTAAAAAACTAATAAATAAGTGAAGCACGTGGGGCAATCAGTGCTCTGCTGCTTCCAGCCAGCGCCGGTCCCTGTGCCAAGCCAGACTGACAAGGTCAATTAAATAAGCAAATTGCTCATTTACAGCTTCCCAACCTTCACTGCAGCAGCAAACTCCTGCTGGGGTCTAGGTGAGAGCTGGGGGTCTCACCAGGATGGACGTGGATTTAAGGGGTGCCACATCCCCAGCACCCAGGTTTGGGGTGATGTGGGCAGGTCAGTGACTTGTGGAGCAGAAGCAGCTGGCCCAGCCCCGTAAATCATAGGGAAAAATCCATTATATTTTTTTTTCACCTGGTGAAGAGGCTAAAGGGGTCACCAGCACTTCACTAGTGGGAAGGAAAACTTCTCCCCTCAACCAGAACTTTCTGCTGCTAGCAGGGAGGCAGCGGGCGTTCTGCTTTGCTGCGGATGGGGAAGAGCCCAGGGACAGCTCCTGGAGGAACACAAGAGCCTTTCCCTCCACCTATAAATAATAGATTTAGAAGATCTGCTTTGCATTACTTCCAGCAACTACTCTTGCTTGTCCTAATGCCTGGCTCTGCATTTTTTTAATGTGCAGGAGCCAAGAGCTCACGCTGCCTTTTTTCCTTCCTCCTCCCCCCCCTCAAATCTTTGCTCCTGAGCAATCCAAGTGGTGATGCGTGGGATGCAGTGGTGGTTGGTCAATGAAATGGAAATATCCCACCCAAGGAGGATGCCAAGAACCTCCCAGGGTCCTAGGACCTGCTGCTTCATGCCCCTTTTGTCCCTGGCTGCTCGAGGTTCCCCAGTCGCAAGGCAGCTCCAAGCAGTGCCAAGGTGGCACATCCCAGGCAGAGCCAGGAATAAAAGTGAGGTCTGAATTTCTGGCCTTAAGGAAGAGCCACATGACTCCAGTCATGCCACTCTCGTACTCCTGCATGGCATGGATTTCATCATGTCTTAACAAAAAAAGAAAACAAAACAAACAAGGGATCTCCTGGGAATCATTCCACCTCTTGCTGCTGCCCCACTCCGAGCCAAGAGGTGCCCACACCCCAGCCAGGAACTGGGAGGTCTCCCTGGTCACCCAGCACCCCTAGGCAGGCAGGGCAAGGCAGCAGAATCCCCATGGCTGGAGCCCATCCTGCTCCAGGGGCACCAAGAGGGACACAGGGCAGCGGGTGCCACCGGTGGGTCCCAAAGTGCCACCACCAAGGGGACATCTGCAGAGAGATGGTGACAGGGCAACCCCAACACACCCCTTCAGCTGTCCAGAAGCAACGTACCGGGGCTAAAACCAAACCAAACCAGAAAATTCAGTATATTTTCAAGACTCCCAGGGCAATAGCCAGGTTACAGTGAGCTCAGCATCTCCCACCTGGCCGTGCCTGCAGAGATCGTCTCCACCAGCAAAGACACTGACACAGACAACCTATTTCTCCAGCCTCCTCAGCTCTGCAATGCAGCTTTCTTAAATATTGAATAAGTCTGCTGCTCTCCACCACCTGCCAGTGCCAATGATGAGGTAATTTTTGCATTGACAAAACCTAATGCGATTAATCTGGTTCACCAGAGCAGCTTTGCCAGGCTGCCCATTCACTGGTGAGAACACACTCGGAGCCAGAGCATCACTGGCAGCTCCTTATTCACAGCCAGACCCCAAACAACTGACCCAAAGTGCTGCCTGGTGCCAAGTGAGGGATTCTGTGTGTGTGTGTGAGCACCCAAGAGGAGGTTTTGAACTCAAATCAATCCCAAGAGGAAGCTGAAGGGTTCTCCCACCTGCTCCTGCTTGGCCCAGGAGTGGGTTTACACTTCCCAGCTGGATGGTGGAGCTGGGGATGGCAAACCAGGGGCTGAGCATGGGATGGGGGTCCCATACCCCAGGAGAAGGGGGGTGGGGGTGGTTTAGGAGGACAAGGACCCAGTGGGAAGCCCCCCAAGAGAAGCAAATGCAGGAGCCTGGATGCTCCAGCAGCACCAGGATGGGGACAGTGTCCTCAACACAGCTCACAGCCACCCGTGTCCCCAACACCCTTTTGAGGTGGAGGTCCCCCCCCAGCTTGCAGTGACAATTGTCACCATGTCACAAGGCCACCAGGGGCAGATCCTGCCCCATCTCCCACATCCCAGCACCTGGTGCCCAGCAGAGCTGTGCAAGCCACAGGGTCCTGAGCAGACAGGGACACTGGGACCCCCACACCCAGCTCTGCCCCGAGCATCTCCCAACACCCTGGCTCTCCTTTTCCCAGGAAAAACACAAAAAACAAACCCTCAGCATCCCCTGCACCATCCGTGTGTGTCTCCAGGGAGCACAGCAGGGTGCTCATCAGGCAGGGTTTGGTACTACCAGATTTACCTGGCACAAAAAAAAAAAAAAAAAAAAAAAAAAAAAAAAAAAAAAAAAAAAAAAAAAATTAAAAAAATAAATCAGAAAAAGGTGTAAATAGCCCCAAGCCAGCTGGCCAGAGCTGTAAAATAATGCTCCAAAAATAATCAGAGCAGAGAGGGTGTGGGAGCAGGGTCCCACGCACTGAATCTCCCTTAAATTCTCCCCCCCACACACACCCCGGGCAGCCACCACCCGCCCCTGGGCTCATCTGGGATGCGAATCGGTGTTAAAATTTCAGGCAAAATTGGGCGAGCTGCTGCATGGTTCTGGTGCTGGGGAGACAGCCCACGCCCGAGAATTCCCTCTAAAGAAAAGGAGAGGAGAGGCAGCTGGAGAGGGGGGGAACGCGGGGAAGTGACAAAGTGACACAGGGACAGGGCTGGCAGGGGACAGCAGGACAGTCCCCCAGGGGAAGCACCGAGTGCCCCAGAGCCGTGGGGCCGCTGCCTGTCACCCTGGGGGGACCACAGCACCCACAGACAGCCACAAGGTGGGCTCGGCCTCCGGGGCGCAAATACACACACACACGGGTCCTGGAAATTCAGCTTTTGGGAAAGACCAGGATCGGGAAGTCCTAAACTCGGGGCCATCACCTTCTTCAGCCCCTCCCCTGGAACCTCCTTGGTTAATTATTGGTGCCCCGGAGCATCCCGGAGCATCCCGACTGCTGATTCCTTCGGCTCGGCCAACTCTGCCTTTAAATTAAGATGCTGAAAGATGCCTTTTTTGTTTGGTTTTTTTTTTTTCTTTCCCCCCACCCCCTTAATTCCCAGCTCCCCGTCATCCTCCAGACACAGCTCCATCCCCAGGCAGCCCCGCAGAGCCCATTTTATTTCAGCATTACATTGATGACATCCCCTCCAGCAGCCCCTTCACAACCCAAACCCCGTTGTGATGCTGTCGCCAGGGTTCACTCTTATTGATTAATTGCGGGAGGGACAACAGCCGGAAAATAAAATATAAAATAAAATAAAATAAAATAAAATAAAATAAAATAAAATAAAATAAAATAAAATAAAATAAAATAATTCTGGGTTTATACCTGTGGCTGCGGGGGGTGGGTCTCAGGCCATGGCCAAGCTCACACCCCCCACCCTGAGCCCACAGGGCGCTACTAAATGCAGCAGCAGCAGCGTTGCCATCGCTGCTCCCGGGGCTGCTTAGCAACAGATCTCTTCACCCCCCCGGCACACACAGAGCCCCGAGGAAGGGGGGGGACACACGGCTGGAGCCACCAGGGTGAAGCAGCCCCAGCAGGGGTGCAGGGCACAGAGACCCCCAGCACGCCGGCAGCAGTTTGGGGATGGGGAAAAGGGGGTGAAGCCCCTGGGGGTGGAGGTGCCAGGTCCTGCTCGCTGCCCGAGCTGGTTTCCCAGGGACAGAGATGTCCCCGCGGTGGCCGAGGACCAGGGCACGGCGCTGCCAGACAGGGTGTGGACGTGTCCCATGCCATGAGCCTGAGGGGAGGATGCTCAGGGCTGCAAACCCACGCTCCTCGGGGGCGGCGGGGATGCCCAGGATGGGGCCGAGGAGCCACACACACCCCGACAGGCTGGGGGGGCAGATTTCCCCCCAGTCTGACCCTCCCCAGCAGTCCCAGGGCAGAGGAGCACCCAGCCACCCGCTCCGGGTCTGTACCTCCGGGGAGATGCCAGGCTCCCAACTTCCCTGAACACCAAATCCAGGGATTTTTGGAGCTTTTTCCATTTATTTTTTTTCCCTTCTCGCCCCCAACGCCTCATTAAGCACCTGGTTTCACGCAGCCAGACACACCACATTCCCACCCCCGAATCCTTGCCTCCAAACACCAAAGTCTGTACCCACCTCCTGGAGCTGGAGGAGCTGGATGCTGCTCAGACCCACAGGTACCCAGCGGGATGGAGCTGGGACAACAACCTCCACCCCAGGAACCCTACGAAGCATCCCGGACAGCAGCCCCAGCCCCTCCCGAGCCCCCAGTTTAATGAAGCTGGGGGAATTAATGGGGGAATTAATCCGGTTTGGGGGCAGAGCCCCAGGGAGCAGAGCTCTCCTCCCCACCTGGGACCACCTGGAGAGCTTCATTAGCTCTTGCCACTAATTGGCGCTGACTGCAGTGGCATTGTCACCCGGCTGCGGGCAGGGGGAGGGCTCAGGGCCACCAGCAGCGCAGAGAGGGACTCGGCTGCCAGCACAGCCCCGGCACCCGCAGAGAAGCAGCTCGGTTGCAGCTCCCCGAGAAAAGTCCCTCACGACTTAAGCACAAAAAAAGAGACCCCGAAACCCCGAGTCTCGTCCATCTTCCTCCCCTTCCCGAAACGGGGAGCAGGGGCTTTGTGTCAGGGGGGCACAAGAGGGGCTTGGCTTTCACTCTGGATGCTTCCCTAAACAAAAGGGGTTTGTGGTTTGGGGTTTTTTCCCACCTTCAGCACGCTTCCCAGATCCCCTTGAGAGACGAGGTAGTGAGGAAAGAAAAAAAAAAAAGGCAGCTGAGGGGCTGGAGGCAGCGCCGAGCAGGGGAGGGGATTTGCACCCAGGGAGGTTGAGGGGTCTGATGCCGAGGGGGGGTTTGCTGGGCTGCAAACAGCAAACAGCTCCCAGGGCTCGGCTGAGCATCCCCCACCCAGCGCTGCGCTCCTGGGGGTACCCAGCGAGGAGCCCGCGGGATGCTCCGGGTGGGGGGGGGATGGAGGCTCCTGAGTCAGCCCCGACACCCGAAGCGAGCAGCTCGCTGAATCCCCACCAGATGAATGATGCATCAACAAATAAAGCCCAGTATCACAACATTAACAATATTTATTTTCAAGCTAAGCCGCAGCCTGGGCTTTTGATACCAGTAATTAAAGCAAATGCTTCATCTCATATCATTTTTGCATCCCTGGAGCCAAGTGGCTGGGTTTGGAAGCCCTGTATTATCTATTTTTGTTGTTATTTAGTCTTTATTTATTTCAGCCTCCCGGGAAGGGGGGGGATCAGGCTGATCAAGACACACAGACTCCTGGGCATGGCCCAAGCCCAAAGCAGAGCCACGGGCAGGGCAGCCACATTGCTCACAGATTTTGAGCAGCGAAATGAAATGAAGAAGTGTTAATTGCTCAAAGACAGATTGCTGCTCCGGTTTGTACCCGAAACCAGAATGAAGAGAAAGACCCCAGCCAGGCAAATAACCGGGTCCCCTCCGAACCACCCCGGGAAGGGCAACGTGAGCAGCCTCAGCTTTTATTTTTCCGAGATGGCTGGTTTTTGCCTCCAGCAGCTTTCAGGCTACGACTCCAAATGGGTTTTAATGCTGTCTGCAACACCCTGTCCTGGGGAAGGAGGGGAATAGGTACTTGCTAAAGCCCTTGAGCCAACTGGGCTGCGCTGCCCTTTCCCAGCCCAAACCGGGAGCAGAAAACCCAAAAAGCACCTCGGCAGGAGGCTCTGAGCTCCGGGCTGACCTCCGCATCCCAGCGCTGCCAGACGCCAAGGGATGGAGCTCAAACTCAGCTCCTCGTGCTCTGGGAACAAAGGGTCAAGAGGCAATTTCAAGGGGCTTCAAACCCCCTCCCCAAATCCCCGAGGTACTCACAAGTTACCCGCACATGGCGAAGTCCAAAAGCCCCGAATCGCCCAACCGAGCCCAAGGGCCAAAATTCCCTCCAGCCCCCGGCTGGGTGCCAGCTCCGACCTCCCACGGGAGAGGTGCCCGTGGGGATGTCACCATCGACCTGGGAGGAAATAAATAAATAAAGCTCCCAGGCTTTAATCTGCTGCAGGAGATGCCAGACTGCCAAAACGTGTTTATAGTTCAACAAAATCCGACTGGCTCTTTTATTTCTAGAGGGGAAAAAAAGAAAAAAAGAAGCAGAAGAAAAAAAAAAAAAAAAAAAAAAAAAAAAAAAAAAAAAANNNGCCCCCGCCCCGGGTACAGCTCCTTTGCCAAGAGGAGGGGAGGCAGAGCCAGCAGCACCCCCTCTCTGTGCATCCTCACCCATATCCCATCCCCTCTGCATCCCATTAGTCCTTCCCTCAGTCCTCTCCGCTATCCCCCCCACTGCCTCTTAATCCTTCTCCATCCCATCCCCTCTCCCATCCCATCTCCATCCCTCTCCCTCCCTCTCTCCTATTCTTCCTCCTCCCCAACCCTCTCCCTTATCCCATCCCCTCTCCATCCCTCTCCCCTTCCCCTCTCCTGGGCTTTGGGGCACCCGCAGCCCCCACCACCCTCTCTCCCCGCCGTGAAATGGGGCAGGGGCTTTTCACCCCAAAAGCATCAGCCAGGGGCGGTGGGAGCTGCCCACTCCGGGCCCAGAGAGAACCTGAACCCACCCCCAGGAACCACCTCACCCCCCCGGCCGCAGCTCTCTGCCCTCCCTCTTTTTGCGGCAGGGCAGGAGCCGGGCTCATCACTGTTTTTCTGCCAAGTTCAGCAGTTCCAGCAGCCCCATTTCATCTGCTTTTGATATTCCAGAGGGAACCATAACACTCGCAGGCTTTTGGGACTTCCCAGAAGTTCTCCTGCCTCCATGAGCAGGAGAAGACCCTGAGCACCATCAGGGATGGGATGGCTGAGTCGGGGGGTCGGGGGAAGGAAAGTTTCTTATTCCTGTGGCCAGATTTCACCTCTTTTATATCAAGGATTTCTAACCAGGGAGCCTTTCAAGAAAATCCCACTATTGAAAAATTGTTAAAAAAATAAATCCCTGAAGAGACAGAAATCCCTGAAGGATGGAGCATATTCCTGCCTTCAGCAAGGAAAATATTCCACCAGTCAAGGTTAAATCTTGATTGGCATTCATCTAGATGCTTGATGGACATCTTCTCCTCTTCCAGGCTCAACTGTGTATTTTTATGTAGTGAAAGAATCTTTTGCTTATGCAAAGCAGCTGGAGAGAGGAGCAGAGTGCTTTCAAGCTGATTTGTCTTGACACCTTCCTCGGAGACAGATAAAAGGAAACAGCATGTGCAGAAATTGGAAAATCACATCTAACACCCGCTTTCCAGAAAGGAAAAAAGCAACACCTGCAATTCTCTGTTCTGAATACCTGCCACTTAGCCCCCCCCTCTTCTACTTTCTTCTTTTCTCTTTCTCTTTCTCTCTTCTACTTTCTTCTTTTCTCTTTCTCTTTC
>JAAWXA010000024.1:1612958-1753737 GCA_038090715.1 Florisuga fusca
CCCTTTTTTTTTTATTTTATTTTATTTTATTTTTTTCCCCTCTAGAAATAAAAGAGCCAGTCGGATTTTGTTGAACTATAAACACGTTTTGGCAGTCTGGCATCTCCTGCAGCAGATTAAAGCCTGGGAGCTTTATTTATTTATTTCCTCCCAGGTTTATTTTGACATCCCCAAGCCCTCTAGATCTCAAGGATTTGTTACATTTCCCCTTCAGATCTCATGCAACACGCAGCAAAATATTCCCTTCAACCCCGGAGCCATCCTGCCCAGGGGTTGGGGTGGACCCAGGCTGTGGTGCTGGGCTGTCCATCCTGGGGTCCCTCAGCTCCTGGGTGTCATCCCACCAGCAAGCCACTGGCTTCAAAGGGAATAATTGAGGAATAAAACTGAGAGCTCGATTTGGATGGAGCTGGGGATGGAGTCAGGGGTGAAGCTGGGAGTCTCACTGGTTTCCATCAGGATTAGAAGCTTTCCAGCAGAAATACACAAACCCTCAGAGCTTGAGCACACACAAGAGCTCAGGGATTGATTACCATCACTGTCCTGACTCCAACAGTGGGAAAACCAAACCAGGAGCACGGTGAGCCCCCCCTGGTGCCTGGGCTCCCAGCACTGCTGCATGAGTTCAATTACCAGGACTGATGCAGCTCAGGTGCCCAAGGGCGAGTTTTTCACTTCTATAAACTATTAAAATCTGACCTGCTTCCCCAGGATCTCCTCGGGATGTGACAGCAAGAACCACATTCCAGTGCATGGGAAGAGGGAAAGGGTTCGGCTCCTAACACCCCACATCCCTACACAGTCACCCAGCACGGCTCCTCCCCCTCAAACTGGGCTTTGGAGAAAGTGTTGGAGGGGAAAAGAGGGAGAGGAGGATGGGAACGGGGATGATGGGCACAGCCTGAGCTCTCCCAGCAGGATGGACCCTGGATGCTGGGAGAAACCAGGGAGGTTGAGTCCGGGGAACCAGGGAGTTTGCACTCATTTTTTTCAAGAGGACAAAAAGCCAAGACAAGATATTAGGCCGGAGTAGGACAAAATAATCTCTTGTCCTGCCCCCTGGACCTGCACGGGATGCAGCCGGATCCAAGCAATTTAATTAACACCTTGTCCCCCTCCAGCCCGGCCTCCTGCTGGCTCAGAAAATAACAAGCAAGGCACAAGCCAGAGGAGTCATCCTCCATTAATCTCCTTGATTAAAGTGCCAGTATAATAAAAACAAACAAACAAACAAATTAAAAAGGAAAGGAAAGCAAGCTTTATCCCCTGTCATTCGGTTGGAGTGCTGGGGGGTCACAGCTGCTCTGAGAGCTGCTAACGGGATTTTTCCCTTCTGCAGAAGCAGAGGCTGGAGAACCAGAGGAGGGAAAGCACCTGGAGAGGATGCCAGGACATTTTTAACCCCCCTGTGCCTCCGGGCAGCATGGCAGCCCTGGCCAGCCCCATCCTGGCACCGTCCCTACCCGAGGCACAGGGAACCTCAGCATCCCACCCCGCATCCCGAGGAGCAAATCCCCATTCCCAGCCCACTCACCGATTCGTCCCAGAGCCTCCAAGTCCTGAGGAAACCCAGGGGGACCTCAAATCCTTCGGTAGCACCCCCGTCTCCCCTTCCCCCGGCCCGGAGGTGGCCGGGACAGGACCCGCAGCCCCATCCCGGGGCTGAGCTGTGGTCCCAGCAGCAGTGAGCAGCCCTGAGCTCAGCCCTGGGCCCAGCTCAATCATGTAGGCAGCTCATTACACTCTTTTAATAAGAGCTGTGCTAGTTTTACATTAATTTTTCATTTCTGATAACGTTCTGTCCCATATAACTGCACTATTAGCCTTGGCGAGGTGAGGGGAAGAATACATTTCCTCAAAGACTGCCTGCATTAGTTTTTCAGTGAGTGCCAGAAAAGATTTAATCTCCGGCTCTCTTTTGTTCAGGGGATTAGCAAAACTTATTTAATTAATTGCCGTGTCTTCAGAGAGCTTCGGAAACTTGCTGGTTTGGGCTGAGAGCGACTGAGCTTCAGTTCTTTGTAGAGACAACAAAGAGCACCTACCTGTAAGCTTTAAATTCTTTAAATTCTTTCTGAGACGGGGGGGCATTAAAAAGGTGGGAGGAAGGAGCTTTACTTCCCCTTCAAACCTGGGAAGTGGAGCATCAGCTCTGCTGCAGCACTGCCAGTATAGATTTGATACCATCAGGTGCTGCTGGTAAAACCCACCAGTGCTGGACCAGACCCACTCCATCCCACGGGGGGGTCGGAGGGTCGGAGGGACCCCCCTGCAGCACCCCAGCACCCTGCCCACGCTGCACCCTCCCCAAATGAGTTTTTAATCATTTTTCCACCCTTCATCCCCTCCGCAGTCCAGGGACAGGATGCTCGGGGGTGTCACCGAGAGGTCCTGAGCCACAGCCCCGAGGCCGGGGGTCCTGCACCCCCCGACACTTCTCCCGTGGCTGTATTTAGGTCACCCCGTGCTCGGCAGCCCCGCTGCACAGCGGGGGAGGTTGGACTCCTTCACTCTTGCTCTCCGAGCTGCTTTTCTAGGTCACCAACCCACAGCGCTGGATGAAAATAGAGCCCGGCTGCTCCCCGGGTCCCACGGCCGGGGGCTGAGCTGCTGGGGACCCAGGGCCACTGGCCAAAGGGGGAGGGAAGGGGGGGGACTGCGACCCCTGGGCACAGCCAACGCTGCACCCCCAGAATCAGCAGCTCCAAATGTGCAGGAAGATGTGTCCAGCCATGGGGACAGCACCAGGGCGGGTTGGGGACAGGGACGCGGTGCCCAGCCCAGCCCCGTGGTGCTGAGGGTCACCTTGGTGGCTGGGGACAACATCTTCAGCTGACAGGAGGGATGCCAACCCCCAGCCCAGCCCCTGGAGACATCTGCAGGAATGAACTCCCAGCAAACGGTGATTTCCAGGCAGGCAGCCGCGTTCCCAGCCGGGTGGGAAGGCTGGAAACCCGCTCCCGTGGAGAGGCTGGCTGCTCCGCTTTGGGAAAACATCACCCCGTGCTCCTCTCCCTCCTCAGCGGCTTCCAAATGGAAATATTACACCGGGAAAAGAAAAAAAAAAGAAAAAAAAAAAGAAAAAAAAAAAGAAAATAAAAGAAAAAAAGAAAAAGAAAAAAGAAAAAAAAAAAGAAAGGGAAAAAAAAAGAAAAAAAAGAAAGGAAAAAAAGAAAAAAAAACAAACCAAAAAAAGAAAAAAAAAAAAAGAAAGAAAAAAGAAAAAAAAACCACAAACAAACAACAACAACAAAAAAACAACAAAAAAACAAACCAAAAAAACCCCAACCAACCAAACAAACAAAAACCAAAAAAAAACCAAAAAACCCACAACAACAACAACCAAAAAACCCAAAGAACAAAGCAGCCCAGCAGCACGCAGGTGTCTGCTGGCTCCAGGAGCATCTCCCGTCCTGCCAAGGAAAGCTGGCAGAGCTCCCCCAGCCCAGCCCGGGATTCACTCCCAGACCCACTCAGGGGAGCAGCAAAACCCCCAGCCAGACCCCCAAATAATTCCGTGGTCTTTTCAGGTGGTGGTGACCCCGAGCCCGTCCCACACCAATCCCCAGCAAAAAGCCTTGAGGAGCCTGAGGAAGCCAAACTTTGTCCTGCAGCTGGCAGCTCAGGGGTTAAGGCAGCACAGGTCCTGTCCCCATGGGATGGAGCAAGGGGGGAACCTTTTCAAGCGACTGCAGCTTGTTTAACCAGCTTCAAAATCGATCCTGTGGTTCAGCTCTATCCAAATGACAGCCCGGGCTGCGGAGGGATGTGGCTGGGAAGGGATTTAACCCTTGAGCCTTCCCAGCACGGAGCTGATTTGCCGGGATCAATCGTAGGAACAAATTCCAGCCTGGATGAAGAGCTCTGGGGGAAGGCAGAAGGCCTGGGCAGCACCTTCCCACCCCACACTCCCCCAGGACCACAACTGCACCTTCAAACCTTTGTATTGCCATGCAAAATGGAAAAGGCAAAATGTATTTTCCATGCAAAATTCCTGCACTTTGGCCACAACAACCCCATGGGGAGCTCCAGGCTGGGCACAGAGTGGCTGGAGAGCAGCCAGACAGAGCACGGGAGCGGGTTTCCAGCCTTCCCACCCGGCTGGGAACGCGGCTGCCTGCCTGGAAATCACCGTTTGCTGGGAGTTCATTCCTGCAGATGTCTCCAGGGGCTGGGCTGGGGGTTGGCATCCCTCCTGTCAGCTGAAGNCTCATGTTCAGCCAGACAGAGAGGGACCTGGGGGTTTGGATTGACAGGAAGCTGAACATGAGCCAGCAGTGTGCCCAGGTGGCCAAGAAGGCCAATGGCATCCTGGCCTGGATCAGGAACAGCGTGGCCAGCAGGTCCAAGGAGGTGATTCTGCCCCTGGACTCAGCCCTGGTGAGGCCACACCTCGAGTCCTGTGTCCAGTTCTGGGCCCCTGAGGTCAGGAAGGAGATTGAGGTCCTGGAGCTGAGGTGCTGGTGTCCTGTGCCTGGGGACAGGGAGAGCGATGGTGACCGCATCCAGCCTGAGAAGACCACGCATCAGCAGGGGGGATTTTCTTGAGAAAAAACAGGGAAAAAACACCTTAAAAATCACCCAGGATGAGCCTATCCCCTCCAGAGGCCCCCCCACAGCCCTCAGAGCTGTGGTCACAACTACACCCACAAAACCTGACCTGAACTCCCATCCAAAACCTGAGCAGGGGCCCTGGCAGGACCCCCTCCCCGTGTCCCTGCAGCCAGGGTGGCAGTGGGGACAGGCAGGGACAAGGGGCTGCTGCCAGCACCACCCAATCAATAACTTTCATCTGCATCGTGATTTGCCCTTGCAGGGGAAGAAATCAGATGTGTAGGACATGGAGAAGTACCACAGGACAAAACATCTCCTGAGCCACCCCAACAGAAGATGACACAGGGACAGAACTGGATGGAAGTCACCTCCTGCCCTACACCTTCCTCTGATGGTTTTTTTCCTGGATTTCTTTGACTTCTGGACCCATGAATGGGCCATAGGAGATTTCCCCATGGAGATGAAATCCCATCCTGCTGCCAGCTAGGAAAAGTCCTCCCAGCCCAGCCTTGGGAGTCAGGTCAGGCAGGAGAAAGCTGTGGGGTCACCTGAGGTGTTGGGGATGGGTGGGAGGCAGTGGGCAGGTCCCTGCTCCAGGGAGCAGCTGCTCAAGGAGGGTAAAAAATTCTGCTGGGGGGGGAAAATGGAAGGAAAGGAAAAGAAAAGAGAATGGAGGAAAAGAAATGGGGTTAAAAAAGAAGAAAAAAAAAAAAAAAGAAAAGAAAAAGGGAAAAAAGGAAAAGAAAGGGGGAAAAAGGATAA
Organism: Florisuga fusca; assembly: GCA_038090715.1. Classification (NCBI taxonomy): domain Eukaryota; kingdom Metazoa; phylum Chordata; class Aves; order Apodiformes; family Trochilidae; genus Florisuga; species Florisuga fusca. The sequence continues at coordinate 1,618,275 of JAAWXA010000024.1, forward strand.
AGGGAAAGAATGAAGGGGGAAAAAGAAGATTAAAAGAAGGAAAGACGAATTGTGAGAAAAGAAGGGAAAAATACAGGGGAAAATGAAGGACAAGAAAGAAAAGAGGTAAAGAAAGAGGAAACTAAAAAAAAAAAAGGGGTGGGGGAAGAAGGAAAAGAAAGAAGAAGGGGAAAAAAAATCAAAGCTGCCTTTTCCAGGGCTGTAAAACCTGACACCAAGGGTTTTGTTTGTTTGTTTGTTTTTGGGGGTTTTTTTTTCCTATTTTTTTCGGTTTTTTCCTTTCCCCCCCCCCTACTCCCCCCTCTCCTTTTCACTGCTTGGCAGCCATTCAGGTTGTGTTTGTGTTTTGGCTGCCAGCAATGCAGCATTTACAACCCTGCCCTGGATTTATCTGCTGCAGCCTCGGCCACTGAATCCACCAGGCACAAATCCTTGGGGGACACCTCAGAAACAGCAACTTTATACCACCTGAGATGTCCACCACCCCGTCTCCCACCCTTCTCCAACCTCCTTCCTCCCTCCTTCCCTCCTCCCAGCCTCAGTTTCCCCCAGAATGGATCCAAGAAATAAATTCCTTTCTCCCCCCTCCCTCCCCGCTGGCTTTGCCCCACGCAGCAGCTCTGGGAGTGAATCCCTACAGCTTGGGCACCCCCCAACCCTCCTCATCTTGGGGTTCCCCCAGGAGCATGTGGCATCACAGACTTAACCCCCCACCCCAGGCCTTTTCTGTGGGAATCCCAAGTAGATTCTCCAGTGTCTAATAAAGACTGAGCTCCTACTCCAACATCCCTGCAGCTGATGTGGTTGTCCCCTGCCTTGCTGTTTCAAGGCACCAATTTCCTGAGGGATTTCCTGAGTTTTCAAACTTCTGATGCTTTAGCAAGTGGGCTGGCAGGTTCCATTGTGCTGGAGGATGGGGACAAGGAGGCAGAGCAGTCCCCCAGAGCTGCATTTTGGTGCATCAGGCTGCAAGCCCCAACCCCAGCCAGATCCACTCCCCCCAGCCAGAGCCTGGCACAGCCTGATGCCAGATCCTCACTCCCTTCACCCTCAGGCTTTAACTGTCACTGCTCCATGGCCCTGGTGATGGAAAGAAGAGGGAAGTGGGTTTAATTCTGTCCCTGTCACTCAGCTGGGTCCTGATCCCTCCACACCAACCCCAACCCCAAGTCACCACTTATTTCCCTGGAGCTCCTCCTCATTTCCATCAGCACAATTGAGATTCTGCCTTGCTAGGTTTTGATAAAGAGCTTCAAGAGCTTCTTTAAAATTCATTGAGGCTTCCCTGCTCGAAAGGATTTAAGACCTAAAAAAAATAAATAGGAATTCGGGGAAAATAATAATAAAAAAAGGCAGTTTGTGGGATTCTGCAAAGCCCCTGAGGCCAGAAGGACTGAACATCTCCATCTGAACATCTCCATCTGCTCTGCAGTGCAGGGGGAGCAGGGCTGGAGGAAATCAAACCTGAGCAGCCACAGCCTCTCCTGAGAGCTCAGCTGGGAACCTGGGGAGCAGAAACCCCCCCGAGAGATGGGAGAAACCCCCGAGCTGCTTCCCCACCTTTCCTGAACAGGGTGGATATGGCTGCAGGGTGGACACTGCTGAATATTCCAGAGTCAAGAAATAGGAGACAAAAAGCAAGAGGGGAAAGCAAACTGGGTTCTTCTGCAATTTGATTTCCCTTTCCCTTTTTCTCTCCTCTCCATCTTCTCCTTCCTCTTCTTCTCTCATCTCCTCTTCCACTTCTCTTCCCCTTTTTTCTGTATTTTTTCCACACATTTTTCCTCCCACCCATCTCACCTCCCAGCCCAGCTGCCCATGACAGATGGGGGGTTTTATTGCCTGAGGACAAGGGAAATTATTCCTCAACTCCTAACAGAGACAGAGTCAGGTCCTTTGGGACAGATTGGCATGGGGACAGCTCTCCTCTCCCTCCAGGTTATTTTTGGGGACACGTGTCTGGCACCAACACTTTGCAGACTTCCAGGGCTGGTTGTCCCCAGCCCATGGGAGCAGAAATCACTTCTCCCAGCAAGCTGGGCCACTGCCCCACTATCCATCTGGGACCTTAAAGTTATAGCAAAGGGGTGTGAGAGGATGGGAAAAAGAAATTTAAAGGATGCTAAAGCCCTCGAGGACCATCAGGGACTGTGCACCTCACACCCCATGAGGATGAAGCATTTTCTTCCTCCTCTTCTTTCTCCTCCCACCCCAAAAGAAAACCAAGAAGGGAGCAAACCCAGTGTGTGTTGCAGAGAAAAATCACTTCCCAAGCACTCTTAGAACTCCCCTGCGCAGTGTAAGAAATGTAACTCATCCTCTTAGAGATGTTTTGGGTTTTTTTTTCCTCCCCCCATACAACGACCCACTGAATGCTTCCCAAGTGCACCCTGAGCAAATCCTGAGGGCATGAAACCACTTCCCAGAGGCAGCCCCTGAAGGATGTGATGCTCAGCACCTCCCTGGCTCTGCCCACCCACCCAGGAGGGTCAGGGATGGGGCTGGGGGTCCTCCCCCAAACCTCCAGACTTGGGCTGTTCCCCTGCCCAAAATTTGGGGGAAATTTTTTCCCAAAAAGCCCAAAGGGATCCAGCCCCAGGCTGCTCCCAACCAAGGCAGTCTCTCAGTACCAAAAAGCACAAAAAACCCCCCAGATTTAAACCCAGGAAAACAAAGAATCAAGGAGCAGCATCACTTACTTTTTAAGACCAAGTTAAACCAGGGCTCACTCAGCTTCCTGCTCCCTCTCAAGGCAAATAAAGCAGCAGATGGGTCCCCAAAGCCTTTCTGCAGTTTTCCAGTTGTGCTTGGGCACAATAAAGTCCAAAGTGGCCAAGTCACACACACACACACACGTGTCCCCTCTCCTCCAAAAAGCACAAATCCCACAAAGGTGGGGACAGGGGTGAGCAGGGCAAGGAGAAGCCCTGGAATCAAAGGATGGGGTGGAAGAGCTGGGGATAATGCAAAGAAATTTGGTTTATTTCATATGGAAGTGGGAGAATGAGCTGATGTCTCCCTGCCATAGCAGGATGAGTCATTTTGTATTGCAACACAAAGTGACACAAACCAATAAACAGAGATTACAAATGCCAAAATTTGAAAAATCAGCAAGATCTGGAGTGACTGAACCGAGGAGGTTTTGAAGAGCTGGCCAAGAAATTCTTTCTAGATTTATTTTTAAAGTCCTTTTTAGAAAACTACTTGAAATCCCAGGGGTGTTATTTATTTCCTTCTATGTCAGAACAATCCACCTCCTCCTCCAAACAATTGCTCTGACATTGAAGCTGGGCACAAACAAAGGAAGCTCTGCAACAAGCCTCACTTCATGAAGAAGTGAAATTTAATTAGTGCCCCTCAGCACCCCTTAATGAAAAGCAGATTTCATTAAACCAACCTGAGGGGGCTGGGTTGGGTTTGGTTTGGGGTTTTTTTAGGAGACTCTAAAACAAATTCACCAGCCCGCCAGGCTTAGCTGCAGGTGACATTTTGATGAAGAAGCTAAAAGAATCGGAGATTGAACAGGTTCTGTGTTGATTTTCCTAACAGCTGGTTGAGAAGCAGCTGCCAGAATGTCAGCAGAGGCAGGAGCTGGTGATGACAGGGATGCTCTGCTGGCTGAAGAGCCATTAAATAACGAGGGTTATAATGAAATGCAGGGAGAGCTGTGTTAAAGGGGGGGTAAAAGCAAAGCTCGGGCAAAAAGATTCCTCCTGGCCTTAAAAAGCCATTTAAAAAAATGCTGGGAGAGGGGAAAGTTGAGGAGAAGAGAGGGCAGGGGTTCCTCCTGCCCTACCTGGGTGCAGGGCTGCAGCGACCAAGGGGGATTTGTGCTCCAGCTTTTATTCTTCTGCTGGGAAATCAACAGAAAGGCTCCAGCAACAGGCAACAACAACAGGAAAAAAAAATTAAAAAAAAAAAATAAATAAATCCCTTACTGGGGTGATCAGAGTGAGAAGCCATGGCCCACCTCTCACCCCCAGCTGAAAATTAACCCCCCACAGCACCACTGTGAGGTCAGTAACTTTTCAGGCCAGTCAAGAATGACTTCTCCTTGCTTCATCATCACTTCTTCCCATGGAAAGCCAGCTGAGTGGATTCTCCTATCTTGGGAAAGAAAGGTTTTGGTCCTCATGCTTCCTTAGGGGCAGGAAGCTGATGAGACAGAGGGAGACAGAAGCCACTCGGTTACAGAGCAATCGTGTTCCCAACCAGCTGAGCTCAGCAAGGTTTTGTCCAGCAAAGTTTTTGCTCAGCAAACTAGAAACCTTTTGGCTCTTCACAGCCAAGCCCTGGCCTCCAGAGCCCCGTGGGAGCACAGGAATTGTCACATTTCCCCAGCAGAGGTGGGATCTGAGGACCCAGGGTGCTGGGATGGTGCCAGGGGCCCTTCTCTGCTCCTCCCAAGCTGCTAAATCCATGCAAAGAAGAACTAAGCCACATCTACCAGGTGGGCATGGTGGAAAACTGAACCAGCTACAGAGGAAAATGCTGATCTGGAAGCCAGGTGAGTCTCAAGGCAACCCAGCAGCAGCCAGGGATTAAACCCCCATCCCTCCTATTCACACTTCATCTCTCATCAAAAGCTCTGCAGGCCCTGCTGGAAGCACAGGATTAAAGTCACCTCTCCAGAGCAGATCAGCTCCTTTGGTTGTTCTCCAAGAACAGGGAAAGGAAAAAAAGGAAAAAAAAAAATCAGAAAGCAGCATTGCTTTCACTCAAGTTATTCTAAAAGGTGATTACAAAGGATTATCCTCTAAAAAATTAAGTGCTGGATTTCCATGAAACTGGGGAACCTGCCCTACACAGCTCATCCTAATCTGACACCTGCACTGCCTCCAGGTTGGTGCTTGTGATGGGCTCCAGAAGAGCCAAGTGGCTCCCTGTGGGACTGATGGTTTGAGCTCAAGGCTCCTCTCAGCAGCATCTCCACACCAGGAGGTGGAGGAGAGGTAAAAGAGACTCAACTGAGCACAGCTCTGCTCCTCCGGAGCTCTATGACTTGCAGGGAAGAGTTTGCAAATGAAACCCAAACCCCATCCCTGTAAGAGCTCAATGAGCATGGCTGGAGACCCATCACCCCCCCAGAGAACAAATCCCCCTCTGCAGCCCCACACTGACCTTCACAGACCTCAGTTTTCCAGCCCAGTCCCACTCTCCAGTGCCAGCCCCAGCCCGAGCAGGACATCCATCATCCAGGAGTGCAGGAGAGAGGACTTGGAAGAGAGCAGGAAGGGAAATGGAAAGGAAATGGAAGGGCACAGTGGTCAGGAAGCTGCCTTGGGCAGTCCTGGCCCCATCTCTGTTTCCCATTTGTCACAGCAGAAATAATCAGCACGTGAAGCTGGCTGGAACCATCCGGCCTCCTCCCCGAGCCACACATCACTGGCAGCAGCTTTGCTGCTCTGCCCTCCCCAGCTGCCTGCAGAGACAGCAGAGAAATGCACAGAGAGGACACACTGCTGCCAGGCTCTGCCCTCCAGCCTGCACCAGGGCTCCCATGGAGAAGGATCCCAGGAGGCTGCTGGTGAGGAGCACAATGTCTGCTCCTCTGAACAGGGGAGGTTAATTACCGTCATCCCAAACATCCAGAGGAAAAAAAAAAAAACCAACAAATTTTACACCAGGATATTACCAATTAAGCCCCAAATCTAAACAGCACAATCACTGCAATTAATTAGATCCTGCACTGGTGCTAATTACCAGGCTGTGCAGGGAGGGAGGGGCAGATCCTTCTCTCCTGTCTCCAAAGCCACCCTGGGGTGCTCAGGACCTTGCACAAAGCTTGTTACAGCACAAAAAGCCAGACCTGCTCATGGTGACATCCCTGCATGTCCCCAGCCCCATGGGGTGGGGCTATTTCTGCAGCTCTGCAACCACACTGGAAGAGGAGCTGAGCCTCTGGGCCCCTCCCTGGTTCTGGTGGGCTGGAGACCACACCATGACCATGACACTGTGTGCCAGGAGGGTCCTGGGGGAAGCACAGAGGACACCACCTCTGTTTCACACCTCCAGTGACCAGGACAGGAGTTATCCCATCTCCTTGTCTTAGGACTGTTGGAAGCACAGAGATACTGAGCAAGGTGGGGCAAACAAAACCCCAACCCCTTTTCCTCCCTGCCCTACAAGCCCAGACACAGCTCCATCACATCCCTGGCACAAAGCAAAGCCCCTCTCCTCCTGGTTTAAGCAGGAGGGAGGATCCTGCTTCTTTTTCTCAAAGCTTGAGCTTGTTTTGAAGGAGCCAACCCTCCCACCAAGAGCTGCTGAGCTCCTCAAGTCACCTGTTGGTCCCTCCAGCCAGCGTGCGGGTTCCGCTGGCGAGGGCAGGAGAAGGGACGCGGTGTCAAGAAAAATTAAATCAACGTCAGGAGAAAATTCCAGTGGGGAACATCCCTTTATGATTCATAATGCCAAGCAATTATCCCCGTGACAGGCTGAGCAGCAGTATTTTATCATGCCTAGCAGCCTGGAAAGGGAGTTGTGCAAATCAGCTCCTAGAAAGATCCTTTAACAAACTTGGGGGACGTTGGGCCGCTCCCCAGCACACACTGCAGTATTCAGCACCAAATGACAAAAAAACCCAAAGACCCTCTGAACTCGGGGTGTGCCAGAGCTGATGTATTCCCAAGGAAAAGCAGCTCTGTTGGGTGTCTCAGAAGGTTCCAGCACCACGAACCAACCTTTTGGCTGTGCCCAGACCCTCAGAAGCGTTCCCTTCACCAGGAACCCATTATCTCAGGAGGTTCCAGCACCATGACCCAACCTTTTGGCTGCCCCCAAAACCTCAGAAGCATTCCCAACATCATGAACCCAGAGAGAAGGACCTGGGGAGCCTCCACACCCTCCCAAACACCCATCCCCCTCCTTCCAGGGGCTTCGTTGGCTTTGAGGGTGACCCCCAGCCCTGAAGGGTTAGGTGGCTGGCTCGGGCAGGATTGTTGCTGTTGTCCCCCTGCCACAGCATCCAAATAACCTTAAAATAAAATTCTCCTCCTTTTTTCTGCATGGCTGAGCTGCCTCCTGGCAGTTGCAGGTCCCATGCACACCCGTGTGCTCCCCCGGAGGCACCGCGGGCGCCCGCGTGCTCTTTGTGGTTTAAATAAAGCTTTTTTTTTTTTTTTTTTTTTTTTTTTTTTTTTTTTTTTTTTTTTTTTTTTTTTTTTTCTTCCCTTAAAGAAAAAAAACCCCAAAACACAACAACCCCACCATATCTCACAGAATTTAGCACCAATCACCATGGATACCAATCATCAAAATCCCTCTCGGTTACTATGGCAACACCTTTCCCCATCCTGCCTGTTTCTCCTGGAACTGACACACCATTTATCGGGAGCGAGAGGAAGAGAATTTTGAAAGCCCCCTTCCCCCCCAGTGCACAGAAGCAGAAACAATCCTCAGTGAGGAAATAACTATTAATAGAGACAAACCCATTGCTAGCCCCAAACCCAGGGCCCTGGGGCACCTTTTGTGCCTGCACATCCCTGCTCAACACCCACAAAAAGCAGCCCCCAGCTACAGGCACAGCCAGTGGGGTTGGGGCACTGGAAATGCAAACACACACACCATTTTAATTTTCTTTTTTTTTTTTTTTTTCACTTTTAACACACAAATGATGGATATCAGAGCCTGGGAGAGTGAGACTTTGTGCCCCAAAGGGTACCAGTGGTGCTGTGGTGGGATGGGGCTGCTGTAGCAAACGCTGCTCCAGCCTCCTGGGGAGGTTGTGAGGAGGTCACAGCAAGCCCTGGCTGGGTCTGCTGGCAGCAGAGGCTGAAATGATCACCTTGCTCCAGCAAAGAGGCTACCAGGGGAGCAGGGTTGGCCAGCCAGCCAGGTGAACCATGCAGAACCCTCTCATGGTATTTATGGTACCCACCAGGATAAAACTGGAGAGATCCCCACGGTTTGTATTCCCACAGTCTGCCCGCCAAGCCTCACAGTCCGTAATTCCCCACATCTCCAAGGGTCACACTCAGCAGAGCTGGAGCCTCCTGGTGAATCCTTTAACTCAACCCATTGCCCCCAAGCCCAGAGGAGCACAAAGAGGCTCCTGCAGCCCAGCACTCAGGGGACAGGCACCAGCAATCAGGCTGGAACAAAGCCTCTCCCTGATCCCACACCAGAGTGAGGAATGTCAGGAACACTCAGGGACTGGCCCCTTCCTTGCAGAAGGAAGCCTCACCACCACCACAGTCCTTTTTCCCAGACTTTTCATGAAATAGGAGGTGGGGTGAAAGCCTCCAGGCCTTTGGGAGGGAGATCTTGCACCCTTCAAACATTGGTCACCCCTGGGATCCTCCTGTCCCAGTGATGCTGACTGGGAGGGACAGCAAGCACGGGGCAAGCCTGGGGAGCCTACAAGACAAGGGCTCCATCCTCCATTTCATTTCCCAAGCTGCATGACCACTAGGATTGTGTGATTCAACCAGAAGAGCTTCATGCTTGATAGATACAACTACAGGGAGCAGGAGCCCAGCTGCTCCTTTGGGAAGGCACAGATTGTCACCACCCTGAGGGGACAGACACTTACTTGCTCTATAGGGTGGCACCACCACGTTGGCTCCATCCTTTGGTTCTCACCAACAGGAAGCACCAAGTGCCTTGGCAGACAGCTTCATATTTTGCTCATTCCTCTGAAAAAAAGCACCAGGATCCAGGCTGAGCCCATGCAGTGACCTCTGCCTGGGGAGAGCAATTTGAGTAACAACATCTACAGCTTTTCCACATGATGCAGTCACACATCTCTGCAATGGAAGTCACCACCCAAAGCCTTTTGGTTGATTTCCACCAAATTTTAGGAGCAGCTTGTCCAGACACTGCTCTTATCTAAACCTGGGAAATGAACCAAAGCTCATGGAAATTCACCACAGCCCCTGACAATTTGTACAACGAGCTGCTAGGACCCAAAAGGTTTCCATGCAGGCAGCTCCTGGGGGGGAGAACCCTCAGAGACTGATTTCAAATTTCCTACAGGATTTTATCCAAAGTTCCCAGGGCAGGGAAAGGAGGAGGATGCCCACAGGGGCCGCAGTGGGAAGGGAGGCAGCGTGGCTGCTCTGCCAGTGCTGCTCACCAACCATGAAAAAACTGCAGCCTGCAGGGAGGGTGGCAGTGACAATAACCTGAGGTCCTGCAGCCCCCAGTGATGAGGAAGAGGAGGACAGGAGGCTGGAGGAAGGGCAGAAGGTTGCCCACCCAGATGAGACACCCGGGATGGTGGTGGAGGTGGGTGACCAGCAGAGCTCGCTGTCAAGGGGGGTAAAAAACTTGCCAAGCAGAGAGCTCTTTGCAGGGCTGAGAACTCAGCAAAGAACACCCCAATTAAAGCAGCTTTCTGCTGGGCTAAATTAGGACAGTGCTACAAGTGGGATCAGCTGCTGGCAAAGGATGCCAGGAGCCTGGGGAAAGCAGCAGATGCAGGTCTGGATCCAAGGCACGGGCTCCCAGAGGACACCAAACCCCACAGGAAGAGCCAGGGTGGCCAAAAAGGGACAGACCAAGCCAGAACTGGGGCAGCTGGGCAGGCACTAGGGTCAGACTTAGCTGAAACACTGAGCACAATCCATCTCCACTCCTGCCAGCCCTCTGCACACCCACAGCCCAGCCCCAGGAAGGGCAGAGCCTTCCCCTGCCTTCAAAAGGGCACTCACCCCCTGTCTCAGTACAAAACCCTAAAAACACAAGATAAAATGAGACCAGGCAGTCTGAAAAAGCCACCACTGATTTATTATTTCTCTCTCCTGTTTCTTATGCAGCACTCTACAGCCCTTTAGCTGTTGTTCACAGCTGTAAATACACACGGGACTTCACTGAGCTATAAATTCAAAGATTGTGGCCAGAAAAAACCCAACCATAAACTAAGCTCAGACACAGGACTACTAAATAAAAAGACCAGAAGGAACTGCAGCATCTCCCAGCCTGATTTTTAGCACAAGAGAGAGAGACGAGGGCGTTCCTCCCCCTCTCATTTCACACCCAATGACACAAATAAGGAAACTGAGAAAAGCACCAGCACCAGAATCCAAAGATCTTTCCTCCATCAGGAGCAAACATGCACACAGGCAAGAAAAGCAGTGAGTTGTCAAGATGTCAGGCATTAAAAATGCAGCAGCCCCTCCAATGCTTGCAGGCATTCAGGCTGGGCTCTTGGGTTTGGTTTTTTTGTTTGTTTTGTTTTCAAATCAAACATTTTGATCTATGAATTGTTATGCTGAGTCCTAATCTGTGAGAGGAAAAAAAAAAAAAAAAAAAAGAAGGATTCAGCATAATAAGAATCCTTTGAAGGGTTCTTTCCTAACCATTACAAAAGAAAAAGGAGGGGAAAAAAAACCCCAAACCCTCAGGTCCCTGAAGCAATGGAAGATTTCAGGGACTGGAAGCAAGTGCAATGGGCTCAAGGGTGATCCCAAGCAAAGGGAACAGCACCCAAAGGCTTAAAAAGCAAAACCAAGTACAAGACACAGGGAACCAGACTCACCACCCTGAAAACAGAACCTGATTTGTAGCAGCTCAGCCAAAAGAGACTTGCTGGAAAAAACTCTTTGGAAAGAGGAGACAGGTAGATGGAAGGACAGCTTCATTTTTCCCTGAGCCAGCCAGCACTCCCATTGCAGGACCAGAGGAGTGGTGGGATGGACAAACCTTGCCACAGAACCAGAGGAACACTGCAGAATTCACAGCACTAACTGCACTGGAGCTGTACTTAAAAGTCAGCCAAAGTTTCAAGGTTTTATGGAGATTATAAACATGTCCTTGAGCAGTGTGCAATCATCTAGGTTTGTATAAACACCGAGACTGCTGGGAGAATAAATTCTATTCCTATTTACCTAGAAGGGGCAAACAAAATGCAACACAGCTGCCTGAGAGGAATCAGGAGGTGCTGGAAGTGTCACCATTGCCTTCAGTCTTTGTCCAAGTTCTCAGATTGGACCAGCCCCCCCTCCCTCCCCAGCCCAGATTACAAAGCCATTCTTATGGGGAGAGATGGATGCAAACCATCAGATGCATTCATAAAAATAAAAAAATAAAATAAATAAATCTTACTCTGCCAGATAATCGCCTTAAAACCACGCTGCTCTACGTAGCTACTGCCCTCATTTGAATGCAGCTTGTGTGAGAGTCTGCAGAGGCCTCAACCACAGGGCTTTGCCTCCTTCCTGGCATTTCAGTAGATTATTCCTATGCTTTGCCTTGAGATTAAGCTTGTTTCACTACAGACTCAGCTGATATTTGCTCTGTGCTGCTCATGTCGGCTGGGTTACAACATGCAGCATTGATTCCCTTAAAAAAAAAAAAAAAAAGGGGTGGCTCAGCTGCAGTTTTGCCACTCAGCCCATAAAGCAGGATCAAGGGGAGAGGCAACACTTCGTGGAACCTTTCCTTGAATGACAAAACCCTCCCCACGTCAGGCTGCCTGGGTGCTGGGAATCACCAAGAGCCCCGACACGCCGAGCAGGAACATTCTCAGCAGCTCTAAGAAAGAAAAAGCAGTGTTAGTGGACCTAAAATTAGCCTGACACACAGTACCTGGGGGCACATGTATGCTGCTCTGCTCTAGCCAAGTGAACAGGTAGGACGTGACATTTTTGGAAGTGTCTGGCTCCAAGTGCTGCAGAGTGGGAAATTTGGAGAGCTTCTGAAGTAGGGCAGCAGCAGCAGCTGGCAGGAGGGAGCCCGGGGTGGAAGACAGCTCCTTTGCAAAGCACCAGCTCCTCCTTTGAGTCACTGCATGGTGCTGGCATAATAGGATCTCAGGAAACAGCAAAGCCCCAAAAGACAAATGGTGGCAGAGATGAAAGATCTGGAAGGAAGGAGCAGCAGCAGAAAGAGCAACAGCTTCTTTCTCCCTCACCCCAGAAGAGATGGTTGCAGCTCAGTGTGATGTGGACAGAGAAAGAACAGGATTGCCCTTCCTTTCCCCAATTAAAAGTGACTGATTTTACACTAACAGCAAAAAAAGAGAGGCTAATCCTCATCCCAGCTCTGAGGAAGTACCACACCAAATTCAAAAATCAGGCAAGAAACAATAAGGGTGAATGACAATAACCCTGAGAGCTCAGGGACACAAGCACAGCTCTCCCAGGTGAAGAGTCACCAAGGGCAAACTGGAGAGCCCAGCCTGGAGAACCTTCCATGGGGCAGCCAGCTGGCAGCAGACAGTAGGAACACAAAGATAAGAGCTCCTATACATCACATTTAACAGGAGTTTTGCTCCAGTGGCTCTCAGGAAGGACAGCTGCTCTCCTCAAGAGCTTCTCACCCCACAGGGCTCAGCAGTACAACTCAGGATCCAGGCTGGAAGATGAGAGCTCACACCCCAGCACCTTCCCTGCCTGCAGCCTGGAGAACAGAGCAACTGACAAACCATCTTAAGAAAATGATTTTTATTTATTTTTTTCCTTTCCCCCCCTTTTCTTTGAAGTCCTGGTGTTTACAGATATGCTTTTACTTCTGATACTACAGCTTTGCAGCAATTAAAAAAAACCAAACAAAACCAAACCAGCAGCAGGTAGGCAGCAGAGCAGCTGAACTAAACCCCATAAATACCAGCACAGAAAACAAGGGACAACCACCAATATTTCTATACATTAGCTATTATTTTAATGTCACATTTTGACAATTGTAAATGGTCTACAGAAGGTAGGTGGGCAAAAGGCAGTCAGTGAGTCTTTTGGAACACTAGATGTATAATAAACAGCGCATTATCAACATTGACATGATTCACATCAAATTGATGACATCCTAAATGTATTCCTTTTAAAGGATAGAGATTTTTCAATAAAATATTACATTTCATTTAATACTCTGGTACAATACTTCATACATTGCAGGAAAAAAATAATGCAAGGTCTACTCCACCTAACAAGAGGATCTGTTTTCATTAGTCTTTAGTACTGTAATAAAAAAAAAATAATCACAATAATGTCATAAATAAACAGGCTTGAAATTATTAATTATGTTTCACTATTTAAAAGGGAGAAATTAAAACTTAATGTGAAACAATGAAGTTATGGGTGGAAATCAAAACCTGGCAACACATTCTAGTCCCAGTTGTGATTTTTCCCCATCCCTACAATAAAAAAGGAAACAGGTTTTACAACTTTGTTAGCTGCATCCTAGTTAATCATGTTTCAAACACACATCTTAAGAGGAAAAAGTAAAGTTTGGTCAGAATTAATAGGAGAACCAATCAGCCCTAACAACAGTTAGCTGAAATTAAAGTGTATGCTCTAACACATTCAGCAAATTAAGTCTGCAGCAAATTCATGCTGGCATGAATTATTGTGCCTTAGGAGTCAGGTTAAAATTTCCCTTGTGGTATAAAGTCTTCTACAACAGAACACTTCAGAACTGCATCCCTTTTCCTTTCCACTGATACAGCAAAAGCTTGCACAGTGATCCTTAAAATTTATTCTCTAAAACCTCACTAGAAATACATGAAACCCACATTCACTTAGCTCCCTAGAACCAAAGGACATTCCTCTTTCTTGCTTCATCTGTCACAAATGCCAGCCATTGCTTAAAATAATTCATAAAATGCTTTAAGAATCATTCCTTGGTGCCCACAAGGCAGACAGATTTTCTTTTGCAAGGTCTCCCCTTTGGTATTCAGCAGGGCCAAACACTCCAGTTAAGGGAGGAGTATTTATTCACAATCTTTCAGATTCTGCTCCTCCCCTCATTGACATTCTTCCACCATATGCTCCCCAGGATTAATACACATTCTGCAGTAAGAATTCCCTGGTTCCGAGAAAATAAAAAACAAAATAAAAATGCAATCCTGCAGAGGCAGGTTCTAAACAGCTCAAATGAGGTCGTAGGAGGCAACTTGACGTTGGCCACGTAAGTGACTGCTGCTTGTACAGCTCCAGCTTTTAAGACACATCACAGTAACTGAGTTCCTGGCAGAGTTCAGATTCATCCAGGATCCTTCTCTCCTTTCTCTTGACTCTTCCCCTGGCTTTTCAGTTTGGTGCAGAGCAGCTCCAAACCTGAACCAGTGTTCCACCCTCCTACCCCGTAGGAAGTGTAGGATTTGTCCGAGTCCACACAAAGTTTCAGACAAATATCTGAGTGCTGTCAATTGCTCTGTACAAATACTGCCACAAGTGCTCCCTGGGCAGCAGGCTGAAGCTGTGAAGAGGGAGAGGAGAGAAGGCAGGTGGTGCAGAACAGGTATCTCACTACCAAATGAATAGATTTCTCTCTCATCATGACTAGAAGCCTTAGCTCTAGAAAGGGCACTGGTATTTATGACTGGAGAATAAGGCTATGATATCAAAACATGGATTATGGTATGCTGGTGACAGGAGTTCCAAAAAAAAAACCAACCCAAACAAACCCAAAGCCTCAAAGGACAAAAAGGACAATAGGCAAAGTAACAAAATCCTGCTTAACATTAAAGAAGCACCTTCATTCAGTTCAAACAAAGTATTCAAATATTTGATTTTGCAAAGCACTCTCAGGAAAAGGTAATGTAATCTCCCACTCAACCTTTCACAAAGCTGCACTAATTACATTTCAGGCTTTAGCAGAATTTCACCAGGAAGGCCAAGCACACAAACTCATGGGCCTTGCACACCCTTGCAGACAGCATTGGTCATCTGCACCCACTGCACGAAAATGGCAACAATTCCTGAACCCCCCTGAAGTCACAGAAGGTCCCCAGAACCACAGGGAAAGGCATTGGGAGGACAGCACTGGTTCCTGTCCCAGGGACCCATCCTGCCACCAATGCACATGTGAGCTGCTGATGGCTTCAAGGGGAGCTGCTGGTCCAGACAGAGCAAACAAAGCCAAGCAACCCAACTAAGTGGCAGCTGAAGAGCAGTTCTGCCTGCTGGAGTCTCTAGAAGAGGACTCTGTCTCACTGACAACCATCAGAAGTGGTTTCAGTTCCCTTTTTTTTTTTTTCCATCTCACAGGGACAGGAAATCCAGTGCAGCTCTGCAAGGCACTTGAGGGAACCAACTGCTGGAACGAAGCAGAACCCACTGCTGGCCTCACTGCCCAGCTGCCCTTCTCAGCTCAGGCAGTTCCAGTGGGTAGCTGCCATCTGCCCTCCACACACAGCTCTCCTGGAGCCACTCACACCAGGGTAAGGCCTTGCTAAAAACCCAGAAGGCTGAAGAGCTTCCCCCTTCCTGCAGGAGGGGTAGGGGGTCACCCTGTGCTCAGGGAGCTGCCTGCACAGGGGGTTACTCCTTCCACTGCCTTTCAAATGTTGTCAAGGTGTCACCAGCATGCAACTTATTTTTAAAAATACCCTAACTCTACAAGTTCTCTTGCCTAACAGATGACCACAGACAAAGGAACACAGGCAGTGTCCTCCACAACCCAGCAGGGCACAGTGACTTTTGAGAGATACAGTAAATTCCTATTTTTGGGCAGAGATCATGTCAAAGAAATTTCTTTTGATGTACAGGCTACTTTGCATAATTACTCAAAAAACAGACCACCCAGCTAAGTTGTAATCAAAGCCATCAGTTATGACAAAAAGCACCTTCATAATCAATAACTCCTCACCCCTGTGAAACTCAGACAGAGTTTGAAATGTGTTAGGACTAATTTTACCATGTAGCTGATTCTATTCATGCTGGTGATCCACTGTTTGCAATCAAGTATTGTTCCCATCAGTATTTTTACATAAGTGTAATGGATTTATCCACATCATTGCTCTCCCACCACCCACCCCCCACAAAAAAAAAAAAAAAAAAAATACCCCACAACTGCTCAAAGAAGGAAAAAAAACCTGACTAACAGCCATACTGTGAAACAAAAATACTATTTAAAAAAACCAAAGGGATGACAGTCCAACAGCTTGCTGGATTCAAAACTGACTCTACAAAGTATTTGTCTACATTGTAGAAAGGATTTCCTTTTATTTGGAAAATGAGCAACTGTAAATCAGGTACTGGAGCGAAGAGATATAAACAATCTTTAGATGGTCTGAAGTTTTGCCTACTGTTGAAGGATTAAAACTGTAAATAAAAAGGTACCAAGTCCTCAGAGTTCATTGTTCATGTGAAGCTTCTTCCATCTCTTTCTCGACCTTTTTAAAAACTGTATTCATTTCTGGGAAAGAGAGATGATAATAAAAGTGATGTAGGGAACAAACCCAAACCAGCAGTTATTTCTTATTCTGACATGAGACAGAAGTGCTTAATGGTGACTCAAGAAACCCTTACACTCAACCAAAAGTCTCAAACCTTGCTTATGACTAAAGACACCTTAAATTCAAAGGTATTCCTTTGCTGTATTCACAGCACATTGAGTGAAACTATCAGATATTGATTATTAATAACCAATAATATATATTTTTTCAATTGTCTGATTGCCAAATTAAAACAGTTCCTTAAACCACAGCAAAGAGAATCTACAGCTTTCTCTCCCAGCAAAGGCAAGCATTTAATTTTTACTAGTATGGCAACAATATTACACCAACTGCTCCCAGCAGTAGCTGGACATCACATTTTTTATGAGGCTGAGCATGAGATTAAGTGGTTTTGGAACCTCTTTAGACACACAAAAATCTTTAGCATTGACAAGGAGCAAAGATCACTAATAAAAGACATGGGAAGTTCAGGCTGTAGCTGCCACTCATCTTCTGCTAGCATGCAGGATTTCAGCCTCCTGAATAATGAAAAACTTCCAATATGTGTCACTGGTGAGTCAGGGCAGAAGAACAAAGGCCAAACTACCAAGCTAATAACCCCCAATGTTTGGAAAGGGTAAATCCTAGGTGCAAATCTATCAAAATTAGCTTCTGAAATTTAAATGCCTGAAGGGGGAGGGGGTTAGATTAAAGTCCTTGTTCCAGTTCTTCTGATAGTTCAGGCTTGTGGATGTTTTCTCCACAGCTCCAGGCTGGTTATGTGCCCTCACTCCTCAGCAGCCATACCTGCCTTTGCATGGAAGTCTCTGCACATCTTCTCATCTGAAACTTTTCTGCTGTTGCATCAGCCCCACATTTTCATATACTCTGGCACTATCTTCTCTCATTCTGAAATGAAACAAATATTAACAGCCCTGAGAATCTGGTTCCAGCACATCACATTCTGTGCACACCAATGTGACAGTTTATTTTGCTCAGAAGTCTAGGGCAGAGTCTGTGATAACTTCTTCTCATTTGAGGTCCCTAAAGATTAGTTAGGACAGTTCAAAATTTACTAACAGCAGAAGCAAACTTACTCTGGACACGTTGGGGTTGGGGTGCATGGTGGAAGAGGGCTCTGATCCCCACTGGTCTGGTCCGATAAGGAATATTTAATGTTTGTGTATTCATGACCTTTTCTCTTACTCTTCTGTGAAGCAAAACACAACATAAATGCCAGGTTAGGAATTACTAATAGAAAACAATCATGGAAGTAGTGCAGAAATTACATCTAGAACTAACCACGTGTTTTCAGAAGAAGGGAGCAGAGCTCAGTTCTGCAGACAGCACACACCACATGGGTGAAGCCTCCAGGATGGCTTTTAGCTATTTGTTACAAGACCTGAAAAGCCTCACTTTTCAATATTCCTCTTTCCACCACTCCAGCAGAACCAGCACTCGTGGGCAATCTTCAGCTTATTTGGCAGAAGAAACCACATTTCATTCTTTAATAGACAGTGGGCTTCCCACTGACCTTATTTCCAGCTTGGAGATGTGGCCAAATGAGTAACAACATTGGTTGTGAGTGCTCTAATAAAACAACACCTTAGCCCATTAGGTTTCATATAAAAAGAACCCAAGCTGTTATTTGTATTCTGCAGCATATGTTACAAGCTGCAGCCAATTGTGCTGGCATTCAGCTAATGATACCAAAGGCTCCAGCAGGCAGAGCTACTCGAGGAAAGAAAAGAGGATTGGGCTTCTCTTCATGTTCAAGACACTGACAACATGTGCATACACTGGAAACTACATATAACTAAAGCCTCCCTTCAAAATTTTACAGGGTATTGGGTTGTTTGGTGCTTTTTTTTTGGTTGGTGGTTTTTTTTTTTTTTAATGCTCGAACAAATACTGAATAAGTGGCCCCAGTCAGCCTCAGCACAGAGGGTGTCAGAGCCTGGGGAGATCTGGCTGCTGAGTTTCCATTAAGAACACTCTGTACAGCAACGTAGGTTGAAGTTTTTCCAAGATAGCCTTCTGAGCCTGGCTCAAATCCCACTTCACTTTGTTATTTTACTGACTTTCTCTCCCTTTTCAGCCTCCTGTTTAGTCCTGACCAACCACTCTCAAACAGACCACCAGCCTGACCAGTTACCTGGAAAGTTAATGCTAAAAAATAAGATTTAAATAAAACACAAAGGTTCAAACTGCTGTATTCTGCAGTGCTAGGGGTACAAACCCCTTCCTTGCTAATAATATTCCAAAGCCCAAAATTAGGGCTTGATTTCCAACCTCCTCCCCCTTTAAATTCCAACCCCCTGCAATTTAAAAATATTCAGTCAGTTCTATTACTAAAACAGACTGAAACAGACAAAAAAAAAAAAAAAAAACCCCAGATATCTGGCTGCTCTTCCTTCCACTTAATTCATTGTAATTACCCTTTCTATCTCAGAATAACAAAGTGGCAAGAGCTACTTGTTTCCTAGATGTAAAGACATGTATATTTCCACAGGGGGAAAAAAAACCCCAAACAAACCCACTAAAACAAATCCACTTTGCTTTGCCTCTGCACTTGTAAGCAGACAGGCAATATTTAACACAACACTTAACTCTATGAAACCCTGAGGCTCTCAGCATTACAATTCAAGAGGGAAATGCTAGCAGAGGAGAGAAATTTTCCCCAAATATAAACAAAAAATCAGGCATATCGATGTGAAGGGATGCAGCTCTTCATAAAATCCACTTTTTCAGCCCAGCTGGCTACAAACCCTGCACACAAACAAGTCAGCTAATGAGAGCACCTAATTTTTTTTATCAGAGCTGGCTTGTGCTCAGCCAGACTGAAAAGCAGACAGTGAGCATGACCTCAAATTCTTTCCCATAAATGTGCCCTAATGGACTCCACCACTTTTTTTTTTTACTGTTGGTAACTGCAATTAAAGCAAGCACGGAGTAGAAGGTTCCAGAAGTTAAGAGTTTCTCAAAAGAGAGTGTTTCATTCCTAAATTACCTTTCCAGGATGAAATTCAAGCATTCTGCATAGTATTTTACTACTCAGCCAATTTTTTTTTTTTTTTTTTTTTTTGCTGCTCTGCCTACACATCCTTTGAAGCATTCCCAGTTCCCCATGGGTTTTTTTTTCAGGACATTAATTCCTATAACCACCACAAAGCTTTGGTTTTGCCTGAGAATTTCTATAGTTTTATTCCTCCACTAGCCCTAGTTCTAAGACCTCCTGAGCTAAAGCTACAATTTTTTTTCCACCTTCTTAAGCTTATGCCTGTGTCTTCTGAAACAAAACTAACTGAGGTTCCTAGCTGTAGGAGAAACACACTGCTCCACTCAATATCAAAATTCCATTCCAAACACATTAAAACCATTAAGAGAGAGTTACAGAGCCTCTTTGTACACAGCAGCAGGAAAACACAACCATATTCCAAAAGCTGCAGATACAAGGCTTGCATAATTAGTCAGAGAGATGAAGGAGCTCTAAGGCAACGTGAGACAACAAAGCAAGGGAAAAAAAAGTCCACCTGAGGGATTTCTTGTTCTTCACTTTGTGTCTAATCACCATCAGAGCACACAACAGCTGTCCTGGGGAGAGGAATAAAGCCTCTATCCTCTCTCCTGAACTGTGCCTCTGCACCATGGAGGCAAATATAAAGTAAGGTCTGCCACACTCTGAAGCAGCCTGAAGCCATCCAAGCCTGAGCTGGCAGGTTGAGTCTTTGAGCAGGGATTACACTTCACACCTGGCACTGTGCTGACCACACAGCTCCCCATCACCTGGGGGGGATTTATCCCTAAGCAGCAAGCCAGCTGCAATTCTGAAACAAAAAGGTAAAAATCCCAGATGATCAGAGGCTGGGGCAGAGAATGAAAGCAACAGTCAGTAGAATGTTAGTTCCTTATTACAAACCAAGGTAACTGCAGTAAAAGACATTAGAATTTCAGTGCAATGAAGGGCCCAAACAGAAAGAGTGAGGGGAAGGTCTTGTGGCTGTCACCAAATAGTCCAAAACTTCTCATCTTACCACACCAAGTGACTCCTCTAGTTGTTTTTGGTTGGACACTGCATATGTTAGAGCTCCTGGCACTTGAATTTGATTATCATACTTCAGAAATACAGTTAAGAGATTGGAAATCTCTTCAAAGCTCAACAGAGCACAAGGTTGTGTATTAACTAACAGAACCTTGAATTCTGTCCCTCTTGCACAGAGAGCTAGATGACATTAAGGGAATTTGAGAGCTGGGGTGTCTCCAGAAGGCCCAGAGAGCCAAAGAGCAACACTGTTCCCTGTTCAAATGGAAAGATGTTCCTCTGGCAGCCTTTCTGCAGAGGACAGACATACCTGCTCCTCCTCAATCCTGCGCTGTAGTGTTTCAATGTAGTGCTGCACTGCCATGTAAATGAACCTGTACTGAGCTTCTGTCTGCACCATCCCTGAGCGCTGGGATCTCACCATCTGGATGGTCTTGGGAACATCAATATCACAGTCCACACCTAGGAAAAATGGTCCCAATGTTAAGAACAGCAAAATGAGCTTTGTCTTCAGAGGAGAACCTGGCTTCACCTTCCAGCAGAACACAGCACAGCTTAATATGCAAGGCTGCTAATGTTTCACTGAGGATTTGTCCTTGACTGCTAACAGAAAGATCTGTGGAACTGTAGCATGAGACAGAAAGATGTCCTGAGGAGAAAACTGCATCACTCCACACTGTTCCATGAGGATTTCAAATGCAACAGAGCTTCACATCCAGGTGGAGTTTGTGTTTAGGGCAGTTTATGCATCCAGACCACACTGTTCTGTGAAAACAAGTGACTCAAATTCACCCTGAGTGAGTACACTGACAGCCACACATTCATGAAGGAAAACAATAAAATAAAGAAGAAAAATTATAACAAAATAAAACCATAGACTCCTGGTTAACCCTCAGCTTAAAATTTTTCATGATGCTGAACTGGAGCAGGGTTTCAGTACCTTTCAGTACCTGGTACCTTCAGTACCAGGGTTCCAGCTAGTCAAGAAGATTGAGCAAGTCCCTTCTATGCCACACACACACACCTACTTTGTAGCAACTCTAGAATCCTCTGTTCTATCAACACTCCTGAGGTTTTACTGTGATGTATCTGGCAATGTCCCAGAGGAAAACAAAAGGGGAACCTACCTTTTTCTCTGATTATGTCAATAAGAATATCAATGACAATGAACGTTCCTGTTCGCCCAATCCCAGCACTGTAAAAAGAGGAGAAAAGAAAAAAATTATTGGTTTTCTCTTTCTGAACAGACACCAAAACACCAGTACAAGTGCAGCACCATACCTGCAGTGGACCACAACTGGCCCTGCATCAGAAATGCTCTCCTGTTTATGGTGCACCTCCTCTAGAAAGTCCAGCACACCACCAGGGTCACTCGGGACTCCGTGATCAGGCCAAGTCCTGAAGTGATATTGCCAGACTGTCCTCTCTGTGTTCCCCTGGGAGGAAGACACCCACACATGAAAACAAAATCCAGCAAAAACATTTCTGTGGCAAAGTTGAGTCAGATCAGGAGGTGGCATATCCAACCTGCTGCTCAGTATTCACAGCACCACAACTCCTTTAAAAGAGAAATCAAGCCAGAGCTCTCCCTGGCCTGAGAAGTCCCTCACACCACTGGCTTCCTCAGCTCCCTTCCTCATGCAGTTCTTTTCAATCCTCACCTTTACTGAGGTGAAGAACTTCACTCTGAGGGTGAACAACAGCAAGGGGCCTTCATCTGTCACACCCATCACTCACACCTACCAGCACTTACCCCTCACACTTCTTCCCACTCAGCTCCAGCTCACAGACACACCAATCTAATGTATTCTGCTTATTTGCTCCTTACACAAATCATTTTGCACCCTGATCCAAATTGTTCCTCAACAAGAAAGTGCTATTTACCCACTAGTTCACCATTTCCTTCCTCATCTTTTTTATTCCTTAAGTGTTCTTCCTACTGGACCCCCAGCACAACCATTTTCTTCTAGCTCAACCACCTCCAAGAGAAGGAACAAAAACCTGAGCTAGAGTGAAATGTGATCACTTAAAAGCATCGTCCCTCTTCCCAGATTTCCTCAGAGTTCTGCAGCCATGCATCTTCTGCCAAAAAGTGCTTAGGTATAAGCACCTTCTATTATCCCCAAGGACAAAGAGAAAGATGTATGGAACTAAAGCTGGAGCTTCAAAGAAAGAGACAGGGCTCAATTTATTAATCTCTGAGTGCTTTTACTGATTGCAAAGAAACAGTCTATTTCTGCAAATCTTTTTTGGTGAACTGCAACCTAAATTAATAGTTACTAACACACTTACTTGCCCAACTTTAGAAAGTTTCAGTTCTCTCAATGTGTAATCATGTGCTGCACTCTCCTTGACATTCCTGACACGCATGACCCCATATTCCTTCAGGGAATACTCATCAGGCCAGTACTTGACACACTTACTCTGCAAGATTAAAAAAAAAACAAAGTTATCAGGGTGGTTTGTAAACTGGTTAGCAAGCACATTGCTGAAGCTTTACTATCTGAATACAAAGAGGACAAGATAAAGTACATTTTAGGGGGAAGTTTATCAGGCTTGGTGGAGGGATTCCTAACCAGGAACAGTTTCAGTGGTAACCACCAGCTCAGAACATAGTAACGTTACCAAATTCAAGCACAGAAGAGAAAGCAGAAGAGAGAAAATCATTTTATAATTAGACTTTTATTAGTCTAGCAAATGTGACTCGAATGAGGTGATTTGGGGCAAAAATTTGCACATGATATTGTAGTTTTTAGGTAAGAAGCAGTGCCATCTAAATTCATTTTTGTCAATTCCCACAGTTCTGCTTTTCTAGTGAAGTCTGAACAAGCTTGGCAACCTGAAATAAACAGCATTATTTTTGTAACACAAACAGGGAGTTTACACCTCCAAGTCTGCAGAATGTCTGTTTGGTTACATCTCACATCCCAGTGCCACATTCCCTGATTCATTTTAAAATGCAAATATTCACATTCAGTAGCTACAATTTCATCAGTCAGCCCTGAAAGAAGAGGCCAGAGAAACCAGTGAAGGACACTCAGCACCTTGCAGGTTTCAAAGAGTGGTTACACATGAAATTTCAGTATAAAAATCAATCTAAGCAAGGCAGTTTAGTTCTTACTTGCACTCAAATATTATGGCCTTTCCCCTAGGACAGATGGAGAGTCTGTTCTTACCTTGCCTCGTTCAACTTCTTTTGTTGTCATAACAATAACTCGAGAATTCTCCTGGAACACCATCCTCCAAAAATCATTCACTGTATTCTGTAGGCAGCCTTGGGTAGCAATGTAGCTTTTTTTTGGCTTGGAGTTGTTGCACTTGGTTTCAAATTCAGGCTAGAGGCAAAAAAAAACAATTGAACAAATAGTGACAAATGGTTACAAGAGTGCCTGGGTCTCAGGAGGAGATGTTAAAAAGCAGACATGGGCTGTGCCACCAAGTCTCCTGTAGGTAGGGGTATACTCACCATAATAATATTAGCATTGATATAGTCTGAAACAGGTTCATTTGGATCACCATCATGTAGAACAACTCTGGTATGATCAACTGGAAGAATATGTGTGTATGTTAAGCACTTTCATCCTACAGTTGGGACACAGCTATTTTTAAATATCCCACAGACAGGTTCATTTCTTACTGCTACCAAAAGTTATTAAATTATCAGACTCAGTAAATTAGTGGCTAGAATGTTCAACCTTTCCTCTTTTGCCACTTCTGAAAAGGAGTGAGCCAATCCAGATCAATATAAGGGTTCACCACCCCTAGTAACTGTTGAGCCCAGTCAAGGCAAATGGTGCTGGATTGTCACCAGTTTTATACCACAAATGAATCCTCTTCAACTTCAACGTTTCAGTTTGCTGGATAAAAGGTTAGGGATGTGACATTTTGAAATGAAAGCTGAAGATAAAACCAGCATTTGGGAATTGAAATACTGCTATCTACAAAGTGCAAATGTTTGAATGCCAATTAGAAATCATGTGGGCTAACACAGACAACATAAGAGGGGAAATCAGCACTGAAGAGATGAAAAAGCACAGTGGTGCTTCATTAACCCTGCATTTACAAGCTCAGAAAAGGAGCAGGCTTATGTTGGAATGAAAGAAATCAATACTTACAGGGTAAAATGTTTTTGTATCTATTTTTGTTTTTGTTTTCCTGACGCTGACCTTCTTTCCGGCTATAGAGAAGTTTGCACTCCTGCTGCTGCAAAGTCTACATGAAAACAGCACAAAATAAGTGGGTTTAAAAAAAGCAAGTACAGGCTGTTCCACATCATCAGAGTGACCCTCTCTCACCCAAATGATACTTGATTGCAATGCCAGATAGTCAGAGAAAGAGAGAGGTACTGGATTTCTCCAGACTTAATACAGAATTGCTTCCAGGTATGTAAGAAACAGAAAAGCATGAGTGACAAGGCAAGCTGTTTTCCACCTGATGATTCTAAACACCTATGAATTCAGAGCTTCTTTAAAGCACAACCTATAACCAGCACGTTCTCATGATACTGCTGTGTCCAAGCAGACTCAAGTTGGTCCCTTACAGCTGCAAAACGTTGTGCAAGGAAAACACAGCTGGTCACACAAAGGACCACAAAGAAATTCTGTCTGAAAAGGCAGCTGAAATAAACCAAACAACACAAGCAGCATTCGATAGAGCAGGTCCAAACAAACATTTATCATCATGTTTTTCTCACCAAGCTCAGAAGCTAGGATTTCTGAGCTGAATCAGGCAGGTAAGGAGTTAAAATTTTTCCCCTGAACTGGCATTAGCTTTAGCACCACTGAAGATTAGTAACTAATGCATCCAAAACATTGCCAATCTGCAAAGGAGTCAGGCATTTTGTTATTATCACCCTCCATACTCTTGCAGAGATTGCTTTTATTTGACAGCTTGGGCACATCAGGCACCTTTGCTCACTTCTGCTCCAGTCCCTGTTATTGTTACTGCCTGACTTAGTGACCTTGGACAATTAGGCTCATCCTAAAGACAGGAAAACAAAACAAAAAAATCCAAAAGCAATAAAGGAGAGCTGCAAGGTTTCATGCTTGGGAAGCAAAAGACAGAAACCAAGATATCCTTGTAAAGCACTGCCTGCTGCTGCCAGGGATGGGTGAACCAGCACTCTGCAGTAAGCTCACCTCTTGCCATGCTGCAAGATTATTTCAACTGCCATTGTCACAGAGCTCCTTTAT
This sequence comes from Florisuga fusca, assembly GCA_038090715.1. NCBI lineage: Eukaryota > Metazoa > Chordata > Aves > Apodiformes > Trochilidae > Florisuga > Florisuga fusca. The sequence continues at coordinate 1,643,605 of JAAWXA010000024.1, forward strand.
GCAACATGAACACTTTCTGAGTCTCAGCCAACTGAAATGTCAAACAAAAGAACCAAAAGCTCAACTTTGCTAGCAGCAGAAAACCAGAAACAATAGAGAGTGTGGAAACCAGTTTTAAACACATCATCACTTCATACAGTTAATTATTGTTGAGCATCCCTGAGGAGAGATCCCTGAGCAGCACTGACTTCTAACAAGCCCATTAAGAGATGTACACACTGCAACAATAAATCTGAAAAGAGTCCTCAATTTCCCTGCACCACCCAAGCCTTAAGCTCACCAAACAGCCATTTTTCAGAAGCAAAAACATTACAAGGACTGTCAACGTTTCTGTCTAGTGGTTCACAGCACAAGAGGCACCTTCTTAAATATGCCTGAAGACAAGTAATTTATAACTACCATCTGGACTGCCAAATCATCAACAGCACAGCCAGAGAGCCATGGACAACCTGGAGTTTGGCCCCCTGCCTCCTGCCACCAAGGCTGACAGCTTCAGCTTGCAGCCTGAGGTGAATGAAGAAGTATGACACTGCCATGAGATTGCTTCATTCCCAAAATGACAGTGGGGGAAAATAAAAAAAAAAAGGTTTAGTGCTGACCTCACTAACAGCAGTGAAGGGGAAAGGAAGTGGGATGGCTCACAAGCGAAAATCTTTTATTTCCTACATGTATTCCTTCTGTAAGATTCTGGCTTTCTAGCAAATGCTCTTCTTCAGGGAAGTCACAAGTCATGAAAACATCTTGCTGCTAAGGACCAACTGATAAACCCATTACACCACCAATTTATTCAAAGACCAGAGGTCAGAAAAGTCAAGTAACAGTTGAGTCACATTTGGACACAACCCACCCCTAAACACACCCCACAAAAGTGCTTCCCTTGAGAAAAGAAACCCCAAACCCCCAAAATAAACAAACCAAACTACAGAGTTTCTAGTAAGCCAGCCTGAATTACAAGAAGGACAAGCCAACAGGGGACACTTTGTATGCCCCCTGAGCAGCAAGCTATGCTGAGAGCCTCCAGGGAAGGCAGCAGACACCATTTGCTAGGCTAACCTGCAAAGGTTCAGGCTAAACCATGCAGGGACGACAGACACAACCTCCCCAGCTGTGTCATGACAAAGCAGCTCACTGCTCAGGCTGTGGAAGAAGCAGTTAATTTCCACAGGCAGGTTGTAGCCATTAGAGCAGGCATGGCCACTCCTCCTGAGCCTCCAGATTCATCTGTTGAACTCTGCAAGAGAAGCAATTCAGAGGCTGAGGCCACCTTACCTCCAGGCAAGGTTCACAGCAATAGAACTGCTCCCCAGGGGATCCCCCCCTCTGCTCTCAGAGTAAAGCAGAGTCCCAAGCCCTCAGCCATGGCCAGAGCAGCCTCTGCTGGCCTCCTTCCCCCTCCAGGTGGCCACTCAGCAGTCCTGGGTCAAGAACTTGCCCCCCACACTGGGCACAGAAGAAAGAGGAAACAGCTTAATCCTCGTATTATTTCCCCACTGCCTGAACATCCTCTTCTTGTACTCCATCCACATTTGCAGTGAAATGTGTTACCTCTCTGCTAAGTCTTTTGCTTGTCATGGAATTATTTTTCTCCTTCTGACAATAACCTCTGAGCAGACAGAACAGTTCAATCAGCTAACGAGGGTGTCTGACCAAAAAAAAAAGGAAAGGCTGCTTTGGAAATCTGTCACTATTCAAGAAGTTTCTCAAAACAGCATCACACAGCCAAACCCAGCCTCTCTGCCCAAGACCAGGACTTGCCAGTTTCCTGTTGCCATCTGCTGGTGGAGTTCCAGACTCCACTGTGGTTTTCCAGTATGACCAGTCCATTATACTTAAGACACTCTTATAAAGTTTTTGGCCACCACCACCACATGCATGCAGCTGTGAAGTGACCCCAGGTGCCAGAGGAGGGTTAGGAGCCAGGCTAGACTCCAGCAGTTTGGAATGTGTTGGTAAATGTTCATCCTTAATTTTCTGTGATTGAAAAATTAGCAGTTTCAGGTGCATTTTTTTCCAGGTAGATCCTTGCAATCCCTTGGGCTTTACAGAGAGAGCTGGACCAGCACAGCTATGTTACACACAGGAGAGGTGCAAGGATAAGAGAGAAGGAAAGGCAATGCTACCTTCTGAGTGGAAAATAGAATTTTGGCTGAATCTGAAGTGAGAGAGGGGGGAGAGGAGGAAAAGTCAGGAAAGCCAGCAGCAAACCTAACTTTTTAGTAGAGATTTAACACCATAACACTTGGAATGTAATGAAGTACCTCAAATTCTTCCCAGAAGCCCTGCTTGACTTTATCTGTAGTCTCTGCTAGCTTGCTTAGCTCTCTCACTCTGCTTTCAATCTCTGCAGCATTAATACGGGTGGTGTTCAGGGGCTGAGAGAGACACAAACATTAAACACAAGTGTAACAAATGACAAGTGTGAGGAGACAGTCCCAACACAACCCCCCTACCCTAACTGCATTTTATGCAGGCAATTCTAGGACCCAGACACCTAGTTGGACTTCAAACCTTGACAATTCAAACAACAAAGAGCAGGGAGGGTAGAGAGGAAGGGAATGGGGGATGATTGGTTTCAAATAAAGTCTCATGGTTGTTCTTTAATACATTAAATTGTCTGGACTAGTTCTGCAATCTCCTGGTGAAACCAAGAAATGTTCTCCATGCATCACAGACACAAGAATCTATCCTTCACAGACACAGAAAAAATTGTTCCTGTTTAAATGACTGATGTTATCAACCATTTTCAGAATGCTTTATTCTTCTTTTGCCTTAGGAAGAAAAAAAACAAAATAAAACTGTCTCACAGGACACACAGAAAAGCCTGTGCTTCAACAGTACATGCTGGAGGTGACAAAGCTCAGTGGTGGCTTCTCCATTCACTCACCTGCTTGAGTTGCAACACTGTGCCCAAAGTTTCTACCATGGGGTTCTTCTTGTAATGTTCCACCAGATCTGTCAGAGAGTCAAATTTCTCCCCTCCACCAACATCATATTTCAGATCCTTGAAAAACAGATGTTCATCAAAATAAATGCACTTCAGACAACAAAGTCTACTCTAATGTTATCTTCAGGCTATGCAACATATGAGAAATTATCTTTAAAATCACACGTAGAATCTAGTCAAATCCTTTTTTTGAGGGTAGGACCCTCAAGATCCTCAGAATTTTCCCAGAATGTTGATCATCTATCAGGTGCATCTTTCTACACTGACAGGAGAACCCAGCACACTCAGCTGGATCCCTTACTTGTCCAATTACTCATGCTTTTATATATAATTTATCCAAGAGACTGCAACTCTCTTAAGAAGATTTATGACCATGAAAGGCTCCATCAGCAGAGGATTTCAGACAGGCTTCTGATGCAATCTAAAGCAAATCTATCAGAAGGCACTTGACAGCACAGTAGAGGAGGACATGATTCAGTAGGCAAGCAGTCAAAAAACCCCCAAAACAGTAACAGAATGTTGATGCTATCAAACTATTCAGTTTGATCAAACAGATGCTAGAACAGCCCAAGGGAAGGGGAGGTGTGTTCAGCACTCAGGAGTGAAGGGTGAGGTGGCCCCCCTGTGAGAGCAAACCCACTGCTCATGGAAGGAGCTTTGTGAAAGCAGCTGATGCTTCACCATACCTGGCAGTGAATCATGACATGTGTCACCTTAGATTTCCCATCATTACTCTCTCCTTTATCATCTCCTGTCCTGACAGAAAGAACAAAGTCCCCAGGGTGGCTTTGGCTCTCCCGCACGAGAAAGCTTCCATGTTTTCCTTTCTCTGTTAGGAGTTTTTCAGCTTCTCTTCCAGAGAGATGCCCATGAAACCACCTTTAAATAAAGACACAGACAGGTTTTGTATGTCTCATTACAGCTATGGTTGAATCTGCTCCTTCTAAATATTTATAATGAAGTAAAATGCTGAGGTACAGTGACTACAGCAATACCCAGGTCTACAGAAAGCCTCAGTTTATAAAAATCAACAGAAGCCTTGGAAGTGCACACTTCCAGTACACACCAGTGACTGCAGAAACACTCCAAAGCAAGAGCTTCCATAAGCACTGGAATTATCATTTCATGCAGGCTTTGATTTGGATCCCTCACAACATTCCAAATGGATTCCCCAGTGCTTATGCTGCAAGCTGTTTCTCAGTCAAGGCATTTCTTCTTTCCTTTGTCCTTTCCTGATAAAGCTCTTGAAACTAAACATCTTTGAGACCTTACCCTGCCAGCACACTAGGAACTGGACAGGATAATCACATTTCTTCAAGAAACGTGGCCAAGAAAGCAATAATCACCCCCACTGATGCTAAATACAAGCCACTCCCTTGCATGTGAGTGAATTTGTTTTAATGTCTTTCCTTGCTTTTTCCCTTCTAAGAATAAACTGTTCTCTCCTGCCCATAGAGGTTCTGGCATGCAGAATTCCTCAGCACAGGTCCAGTCTGAAGTCTCAGATTCTCCTTACCAGCCACTGCTCTCTAAAACAGGAGTTTGAGCAACTTGAGGATCTGCAGGACAATCACTTTCTCACATGCAAGTCCCGCTGCTGGGAAAACTGTATAAAGTTATGCCATGAAATACACCTGGGAATTCCTTGTAGTAATAACAGCTTCAGGGAGCTTTGGGAGAACTTGTAGAATAAAACATTCTCCCAGTAAAAAGGGGGAGTCAAGGGAATTATGCCCTCTTTTTTTATTGGCTCACACCAGGAAGAATGCTGAAGAAAATAAGTCTTGGGGCTTAGACTGTTCTATCTGTTTTGTTTTCTTTTTTTTTTTGCAAGCCACCTCACTGAAATGAGTGGGACCACTTTTAGTACCAGACAGCAGCCACCCTTCCACCAAAGGAAAGCAGAGTGTAGTCCTCCTGGAGACAAAACATGCATTTATGAAGAAGTGCACAAACACTGAGGTCTTCACCACTATTTCTCTGACCTTTCAGATGTAGGATCAGCACAGTTGAGTGGGTATTTTAACTCTATAACATCTCCATTCTTCTCCTTGAGCTGTCCATGATGTTCCATATAATACTGGACTAACTCAGCCAATGTAGCAAACTTCTCTCCTCCATAGAGGTCATAGTAGTCTCCTGTGTTCTGGATCTTGATGTGAGTGACAGCTCCAGTTCGTCTGGTATTTGAAACAAAGGAAAAAAACCCACAGAATGTCAGCTGATTTCTAATCAATCACTTTTATATTTAGTTATCTGAGTCACAGAAATCCATACTTTACATCTGCACCACTTCCCAACTGAAATACTGCAGAACAGCAAAGCTAGTGCAGCTCTGAAGTGTGCTCCAGACACGCTGCAGTGGCTGCCAAGCAAAGGAAGTGGCTGTCAGGAAGAGAACATGGAAAAAAGAAACCCAAACAACTTAATTCCATAATGAAGGGATCCTTGAAGCCAGTGTGAGCTCTGAGGCCTCATGATCTCCAGCAGAAAACCCTCAGACTCCCAAAAACTGCCCACACAGGGACAAGGGGTGGGGGGGGAGAAAAATTCAGCATTCTCACAACACCCATCAGTCTCCTTGGTCCTTTCCTCTGAAAGTGTCCCCTTCTGGTACACAAAGTGACCCATTATCTATCTCAGAGGTATCCACCATCAATCCCACTTTTCTTTTTTCCTTTCTCTACTTCCTCTTGCTGTCCTTTCCTATCACTATACACACAGTGTCATGGGACAAGTGTTACAAAGGGCCTTTTGGGAAGCTGAAGCAGCACCACAGTTGCCCTTAAAAACTTGCTGACTTTTCCAGAAGAGACTCTGGAGAGCATTTTCTTGCATATGTTTGATCTGTGATTCAGATAATCACTGCTGCTTTCAGGTGGCTATCCAAGAGTTTGGTAAAGGGCTAATAGTAATGAAGCTACTTCTGCCTCCTATCTTTGTCTGTCTCCCTGCAGGCTCAGAATTCACCATCCTCCAACCTATAGTTTCCCCAAGTTGGGTAAAATTATTTGAGAATGTCTTCATGGGAAGCAGGAGGAAAAAAAGAAATGAGCAAATACTACAAGTGATCTGTGCCTTCTTTCATCTTTGTAATTATTCTTTGTGATCTTACTGTGTGAGCAGATGACTTACAACTCTTCCCCCACAAAACAGCATCAAATGAAGACCCATACCCATTTGGGGAGAAAGAAAAAAAAAAACCCCAAACATTTAAACTCACCTAACAGAGAGTGTGAAGTCTCCTGGGTTACTTTTGCTGGGTCGTGCCAAAAAGCTGCCATCTACTCCTCTGGTTAGCAGTAGGTTTTCTGCCTCCACTCCAGTAATATTTGGATGAAACCATCTAGAAGAGGTTAAAAATAAAAAGTGTTAATAAATAAACAGAAGATCTTCTGGTTTGCAGAGTTACAGGACAAGACTAAACAGAATAATCCAACAGCTTCAAGCCCAGGAAGGTCCTAAATTACTGAGGGTCTCAATTTTAGCAGAAAGTATAAATGAATCATTTGATATTGCATCCCAGTTCCATGCACTGGTAAGAGATGCTTTGTAAATGAAAGAGCTACACCTACACACACTCAGACTTGGATTGAAATCATATCAAAGGTATGTAATGTACAGAGAGACCACAAGTCATGTATTTTCCTTGCTCCAGAAAGACAAGAAACACAAAGGAAGTGAAAGACAAGCAGGAAAAAAAAATACTTCAAAATAAAACAAAGCATCCAAAGTCATATTTGACAACATTTTAAACTTAACAAAACCTCATCCTTCAGAGCACTGGCTGACAGGGGTCAGGAAGGAACTTCAGGTGTGGACAAGATATCCACAGTTGCCCAGGCTTCTCCCACCCTCCTCAAGAGGATGTGGTGCAGAACACTGCTGGGCACAAAAGCACCTCTGTCTTCTTACTGTCCCTCTTAAATACAAACACTGAGGAATCTCCTGTTGATATTTGCCACCCACAAACAGCCTCCTGAGTGCCTAATATAGTGCCCTGCCAGAGGAGAGCTCTATATGGTCTACATCTCAGCAGCTCAGTGTCCCACCTTTGGCATCAACTTTGGAGACTTATTCTTAGCCAGGCAGTTAACACATCTGCCTCTTCTCTGATCTATAATTGAGAATTTGTATTGAGCTCTTGCAGGACTGAACCACACCTCTGTGTTCTGGATGAAAGGTGTTCTCAATGAGGCAAGATTTTAGAAGACAAAGGTACAAAAAAACCCAAACCAAACCACACAGCCCAGGGACAGAGATGTGAACACAGCAACTAAGAGTTCTTCTCATGGCTTTGCCAGGCTTATATTCAGCAATAAAATGATTGCCTTGATTTTTGAGGCAAACATCTCACACACACACACACACACACGAACAAACTGCACCTGGGAGATGGATGGGAGTTCAGTGCACTTTATGTAACTTCTGTTGTGATGGGTAACTTGTACTCCTGCTCTCTCATCTCTGTATTTTTGGCTTTGAGTAGGAAGATCCATTTGTCAGTCACCCCAAATAGAAAAATGGGGGTGGGAAGTGATCCCTGCTCAGCGGTTCCGGACGGGTGCTGGAGGTGGTTTCATCTGCAGCTCTGCCATCCCCCCACCTGTGTGCTCCTGAGCCCTGCTGGCTCCATCCTTCCACCAGTAACATAACCCCCCAGAGGACTTTCTCTTCCACTTCCTTTTATAGGGATGGAATGTATTTTAGAAGGTTTTTTTTCCCTGCTTTCCTCCCTCAGGGAGCAGGTGCAGGGTTATCCCAAGCAAAGGACAGCACAGCCAATAAAATCCAATCACAGGCAGATGGAAACCTCTAATTAAACTCCCTAATGAAACTAGCTGTCCTCACTATGCCTGGAACACTCCCCACAGCCTTCCCAGTCCTGGGGGTTCAGCAGTGTCCCATTCCCCAGTCCCTTATTGACTTACAGCAGGATGAAAACGTTGGCAGAAAAGCAATCAGTGAAAGAGCAGGGGGGTCATTTACAAAATTCAGGGGATTTCAGCCAAGCAGGAAACCTTGGGATGAAAACTCAGCCATGGTAGGAAATACAGCCTTGCAACAATTCTCTTTTTTTTTTCTTTTTTGTTAGGTGGTGTTTTGTAAGGACTTCATCACCAGCATCTTTCTCCCTTGCTAAGCTGAAGAGAGAAAATTCAACAATCAATATATTTTTCCACCCCATGATTGGGCTTTTCTAATCACCTTTCCAAGAGGAGGAGAGATGAAATCAGTTCTCAGCCTCAGCTGTCACAACCACAGCACTCAGGGAGGCAGTGGCTGGTGGTTTAATTATTCCTATTTATAGGCTCATCAGTTTATATTTCTCACCTTTTTTCAGTCTCCTCAAAAGTTAACATTTTTGAGCAGAATAGGAGGCTTCCTCCTGCCCAGGAGGCAGTGTTTTGAAAAGGGAACTTGCACACTGGTGTGAGCAGGGACATTGGGAAAACCCAGCACACACCAGAGATCTTCCACACACTTCAGAATTGCCCAAACTCAAATCTAAGTGGCCACGGAGTGAAAACCAGCCTGGCTAGTTTCATGAGCTTCAGGTGAACAAGCAAGAGAACAACCCAACAATGAAAACCTGACAGACATTTCAGTAACGATCAGAAACGGGTCAAAAGCCAGGAAAGGTGAGGGCAGACAAGAACATAAACACCACCTTCCTTTTTATGACACTATTTCCTCTCCAGCCCACCCGTGAGCTCAGCCTCTCAGCTGCTCAGACCAGGCAAGCAGCAAAACACGTGAAGGACAATGAGAAACTCCAACAAAGGAAACAGATTGAACCGTTTTTCAGCCCGAATTTGCAGCTCCACGGGGGTTTCCCTGGAAGCTCCCATCCCGGCCGCTCCAGCGCTGGCTCCCGCTTTACCCTCAGCCCCAGGAGACCCCCGGTACCGGGCTGAGCACGGAACCAGCTGCCACCCCAACCCAACCAGCGGTTCCCCCGGGCCTGCGGGAGCCTCCCCGGAACATCCCAACCCCGAAGTTCCTGCGGCAGCTCCGGCCCCTGCGCGGGGATCGGGGGAGCCCGAGGCCTCCGGGAACCCCCGGGAAGAGGCCGGTGACCGGGGAAAGGGCGGTGGGAGCAGAGGGAGCCAGGCCCCGGGGCCATCCCGGCCTAGGAACAGGGAGAGGGGCCTGGCTCCNGATTTGTCTAAAGAAGCACAGGCCCAGGGTTGGTCAGTAGCACCCAAGGAGCCACATTACACTGGGACAGGCTCAGAAATGCCTGAGGGCTGAGCTCAACTTGTGTAGTTGCACAGAACAGAGTCTGTGTGTTCCTGAAGTTGTAGCAGGAAAAAGATTGGGAAAAGTCATCGTGGCTCTTGGAATCAAAGGTGTAGTGACAGCTCTGGGTCTGGTGGTGCAGCACTCTGCTTCTCTTTCTAGCCCAGGTACTATCCCACTGAGGATGTTCCTCGGAAGCTGTTGAGTCATGGCAAAAAGCCCTTTTGCCAGCACAAGAGGAGGCTGAGGGCTTCCATTACTCCAGGAACTGTTCTGATCCTTCTCACCGGCCGTCACAGGGGCAAGGTGAGTGGAACTTCTCCCCACGGTGCTCCCTGCCTGGAACTGCTCCCTGCCTGGCCTCTCATGGTGGCTTTGCAGCATTTCTCTCCTGAAACTGTTTTGATGGAGCAGAGTGATCCCAGCAGGTGTCCTGGGATGTTGCTCAGCCACAAGATGCAAATCTGCTTTTCTGGGAATTGTGTCTGTGATGTCCTACCCAAAGCTGGAAGTGAAACAGGCTAGGCCAGTTGTTTGGACAACATTAAGGAAGTCTTCCATGGCAGACTTGATGTGCAACAGAGCCACAACTTTGGTTAAGACCAAAGTCTCAGCTATTGCAAAGGAAAAATTAGATTTTCAGTCTTAATCTAATTATCTGACACTTAGGTGTTACATTAACCTGCATTTTTCACCTTAATGATGTTTGCTACCAGATCTTCACTGACAGCCTTTTTTTTTTTTTAATTCTTTGGCCTTGCTGTCACATTGCTTAAAAGAATGCTGGTCAGGAAAAGAAAAGTTGACCAGAAAGAATAAAATGTCACTGGGAGTGGCTCTGGCAGTGTGATACATGGTGGTACCTCTCTGGGGTTTATCTACTTCCTGCCTGTAACTTGTACACAGAATTTGGGTGGCAGAGATTTTTTAAAAAATTAAGCAGTTGGCTTTGCTCAGCCTCAGATGATGAAGCACATGGGGAGCTGTGGTGTGTGGCAAGCAGAGCTGTGCTCTGAGGAGCCTTGGTAGCTGAGATTGTGTGCTGGTGGCTCCTGGGGTCACCCAGCTGTGCCCCTGGTTGGGTGCTGTGTCCTCTGTGTGTGCTGGTGACACCAGACAAGGGTGGACAGGTCCTGGGTCAGGTGCTGATGTCACATCTTGTCTCTTTCCAGCGTGTTGTCTTCTTGAAGCAGCTTGATACTGGCCTTTTGCTTGTAACAGGTAAAAAAAACTTGTTCTTGAGTCGGATAAATTTGGGAGGGATTTTGTGGGTTTGGGGTTGGGTTTTGTGGGGGCATTTGGGGCGTTGGTTTAAGTTGAAGTTTGATTCCAGCATCAGTCAGTGCTGCAGATGAGCATGCAGCTGGGTTGGTGCATCACAGGTTCATGTAACAACCTGGAATCACATTTTGTGGCTTCCCAGGGAGGAGGTTTTCAGCCTGAAAACTGGAATCCCAGTCACAAAAGCATCTTCTGGCTTTTCTGGCGGCTGTGGGGACGGCCTTTGATTGGGCACATTTTTAGCTGCAGGTATCCAAGGAAACAACTCGTGTCCCCCAGTACAACCACTCAACTTGGAAGCAGTGCAAGCTGACCTTGTTCTCTCTCCTGTTTTTCTTCTGCCTGTTTAGGACCCTTGGCTGTCAATCGTGTCCCTCTGCGTAGGGCCCACCAGAAATTCGTTATCGCCACATCCACAAAGGTTGACATCTCTGGGGTGAAGATCCCCAAGCATCTCACTGATGCCTACTTTAAGAAGAAGAGGCTCCGTAAGCCCAAGCACCAGGAAGGAGAGATCTTTGACACTGAAAAAGAGGTAAGGAACGTGTGTGCAGTCTTTTGTTACTGAAAACCAGGCAGGAAAGGGGAAAATTCCAGCAAAGGGAGTTTTAAGTGGTCCTGGAGAAAGTGAGTTGATGCCCCTCATGGTGTGGAGAATGGATCTAGCAGCATTGAGATAAAACCCTTTTAAATTTGGGGATTATTTACCTCAGCAGAGTTTATTCCAGTTAAATTTTGACCAAGAAACACTCTGGGAGTGCCAGGAGCATGCTGTTGGCTCCAGAGATGTGAACACAGCAACTAAGAGTTCTTCTCATGGCTTTGCCAGGCTTATATTCAGCAATAAAATGATTGCCTTGATTTTTGAGGCAAACATCTCACACACACACACACACACACGAACAAACTGCACCTGGGAGATGGATGGGAGTTCAGTGCACTTTATGTAACTTCTGTTGTGATGGGTAACTTGTACTCCTGCTCTCTCATCTCTGTATTTTTGGCTTTGAGTAGGAAGATCCATTTGTCAGTCACCCCAAATAGAAAAATGGGGGTGGGAAGTGATCCCTGCTCAGCGGTTCCGGACGGGTGCTGGAGGTGGTTTCATCTGCAGCTCTGCCATCCCCCCACCTGTGTGCTCCTGAGCCCTGCTGGCTCCATCCTTCCACCAGTAACATAACCCCCCAGAGGACTTTCTCTTCCACTTCCTTTTATAGGGATGGAATGTATTTTAGAAGGTTTTTTTTCCCTGCTTTCCTCCCTCAGGGAGCAGGTGCAGGGTTATCCCAAGCAAAGGACAGCACAGCCAATAAAATCCAATCACAGGCAGATGGAAACCTCTAATTAAACTCCCTAATGAAACTAGCTGTCCTCACTATGCCTGGAACACTCCCCACAGCCTTCCCAGTCCTGGGGGTTCAGCAGTGTCCCATTCCCCAGTCCCTTATTGACTTACAGCAGGATGAAAACGTTGGCAGAAAAGCAATCAGTGAAAGAGCAGGGGGGTCATTTACAAAATTCAGGGGATTTCAGCCAAGCAGGAAACCTTGGGATGAAAACTCAGGCACGGTAGGAAATACAGCCTTGCAACAATTCTCTTTTTTTTTTCTTTTTTGTTAGGTGGTGTTTTGTAAGGACTTCATCACCAGCATCTTTCTCCCTTGCTAAGCTGAAGAGAGAAAATTCAACAATCAATATATTTTTCCACCCCATGATTGGGCTTTTCTAATCACCTTTCCAAGAGGAGGAGAGATGAAATCAGTTCTCAGCCTCAGCTGTCACAACCACAGCACTCAGGGAGGCAGTGGCTGGTGGTTTAATTATTCCTATTTATAGGCTCATCAGTTTATATTTCTCACCTTTTTTCAGTCTCCTCAAAAGTTAACATTTTTGAGCAGAATAGGAGGCTTCCTCCTGCCCAGGAGGCAGTGTTTTGAAAAGGGAACTTGCACACTGGTGTGAGCAGGGACATTGGGAAAACCCAGCACACACCAGAGATCTTCCACACACTTCAGAATTGCCCAAACTCAAATCTAAGTGGCCACGGAGTGAAAACCAGCCTGGCTAGTTTCATGAGCTTCAGGTGAACAAGCAAGAGAACAACCCAACAATGAAAACCTGACAGACATTTCAGTAACGATCAGAAACGGGTCAAAAGCCAGGAAAGGTGAGGGCAGACAAGAACATAAACACCACCTTCCTTTTTATGACACTATTTCCTCTCCAGCCCACCCGTGAGCTCAGCCTCTCAGCTGCTCAGACCAGGCAAGCAGCAAAACACGTGAAGGACAATGAGAAACTCCAACAAAGGAAACAGATTGAACCGTTTTTCAGCCCGAATTTGCAGCTCCACGGGGGTTTCCCTGGAAGCTCCCATCCCGGCCGCTCCAGCGCTGGCTCCCGCTTTACCCTCAGCCCCAGGAGACCCCCGGTACCGGGCTGAGCACGGAACCAGCTGCCACCCCAACCCAACCAGCGGTTCCCCCGGGCCTGCGGGAGCCTCCCCGGAACATCCCAACCCCGAAGTTCCTGCGGCAGCTCCGGCCCCTGCGCGGGGATCGGGGGAGCCCGAGGCCTCCGGGAACCCCCGGGAAGAGGCCGGTGACCGGGGAAAGGGCGGTGGGAGCAGAGGGAGCCAGGCCCCGGGGCCATCCCGGCCTAGGAACAGGGAGAGGGGCCTGGCTCCNTAGCCCCGCGGGGTGGCGGGGACCGGGGGAGGCGCGGAGCTCACTCCCGGGGACAGGGGCGGCCTCGGCGTGTGGTTGCGTTTTTTGGGGTTCGGATAAAGTTTTGTGAATTGTGGCGTGGGGGAGGGACGGGCGTGCAGGAAGCACAGAGTGACCCCGGACTCCGCAGCTCTTGGGGTGCCGGAGCTGGGCAGCAGCTGTCAGGGGGATGATGCAAAGGGGGGTTCGAGTCTTTCGGGATTTGTTTGGCTGGTTGTTTTTTTGCGACTTGAACCTTCTGCGCGCCGCGTAGTTCAGTCCCGATTTTTGTTGCGTTTCGGCTCCGCAGATGGCGGGTGAGAAAAAGCCAGCCGAGAAGCCAGCCGCTGAGAAAAAGCCTGGCAAGAAGCAGGCGGGTGAGAAAAAACCGCCTGAGCAGAAAGCAGTCCAGAAGGCAGCAGGTGACAAGAAAAAAAGGGGCAGGAAACATCATGCCAGCCGCAACCCTGTCCTGGCCCGGGGCATCGGGAGGTATTCCCGCTCAGCCATGTATGCCAGGAAAGCTCTGTACAAACGCAAATACACTGCTCCTGAGACAAAGGTAGGGCAAGGACTCCTCTGTTTAAATAATCGGGCTCTTTTTCTGGTGGTTTTGGTTTGAAATTCCATCTGTTTTTCCCTGTTTCCTACAGATAGAAAAGAAAAAGAAAGAAAAGCCCCGTGCCACCATCACCAAGCCTGTTGGGGGAGATAAGAATGGAGGCAGCCGGGTGGTTAAAATCCGTAAAATGGTGAGAAAAAGTTTGGGTGGGGAGAGTTTGAGGCTGTTCTGGGTTAACTGGGACTAAATGATGCACCTGAGGGGGGTGGGTGCTGGTAATGCAGGCAAGGTTAGTAACCAGGGCAGGGTTAGTAGGCAGGAGCAGGTTGTGCTGTGCCATGTTGTGTTGCTGTCCTGAACTGGGTGTCATGGGGAATGGGTAACACTGGGGGAAAATAATAAAATAATAATAATTGGGGAATGAATAGAGTGCTCACAAACAAAAGTGGCAGCAGGTGCTACACGTGGCCAAACAAAATCCAGAGTTTGGATGGGTGCCTTCTCCCCAGTCAAATTGGAAAAATGAAGCAAGGAAATGGGACAGCTGTGTTGCTGAACTGGTTACAATGAATGTAACTGAAATCAGTGATGCTCTCAATGAAGATGAAATCCAAAAATGGGGGAAATTGGTAGGATGGCTTAATTGTAAAAGAGGTCATTCAGGTTCTTCTGATTTGTCTAAAGAAGCACAGGCCCAGGGTTGGTCAGTAGCACCCAAGGAGCCACATTACACTGGGACAGGCTCAGAAATGCCTGAGGGCTGAGCTCAACTTGTGTAATTGCACAGAACAGAGTCTGTGTGTTCCTGAAGTTGTAGCAGGAAAAAGATTGGGAAAAGTCATCGTGGCTCTTGGAATCAAAGGTGTAGTGACAGCTCTGGGTCTGGTGGTGCAGCACTCTGCTTCTCTCTCTAGCCCAGGTACTATCCCACTGAGGATGTTCCTCGGAAGCTGTTGAGTCATGGCAAAAAGCCCTTTTGCCAGCACAAGAGGAGGCTGAGGGCTTCCATTACTCCAGGAACTGTTCTGATCCTTCTCACCGGCCGTCACAGGGGCAAGGTGAGTGGAACTTCTCCCCACGGTGCTCCCTGCCTGGAACTGCTCCCTGCCTGGCCTCTCATGGTGGCTTTGCAGCATTTCTCTCCTGAAACTGTTTTGATGGAGCAGAGTGATCCCAGCAGGTGTCCCGGGATGTTGCTCAGCCACAAGATGCAAATCTGCTTTTCTGGGAATTGTGTCTGTGATGTCCTACCCAAAGCTGGAAGTGAAACAGGCTAGGCCAGTTGTTTGGACAACATTAAGGAAGTCTTCCATGGCAGACTTGATGTGCAACAGAGCCACAACTTTGGTTAAGACCAAAGTCTCAGCTATTGCAAAGGAAAAATTAGATTTTCAGTCTTAATCTAATTATCTGACACTTAGGTGTTACATTAACCTGCATTTTTCACCTTAATGATGTTTGCTACCAGATCTTCACTGACAGCCTTTTTTTTTTTTTAATTCTTTGGCCTTGCTGTCACATTGCTTAAAAGAATGCTGGTCAGGAAAAGAAAAGTTGACCAGAAAGAATAAAATGTCACTGGGAGTGGCTCTGGCAGTGTGATACATGGTGATACCTCTCTGGGGTTTATCTACTTCCTGCCTGTAACTTGTACACAGAATTTGGGTGGCAGAGATTTTTTTAAAAATTAAGCAGTTGGCTTTGCTCAGCCTCAGATGATGAAGCACGTGGGGAGCTGTGGTCTGTGGCAAGCAGAGCTGTGCTCTGAGGAGCCTTGGTAGCTCAGATTGTGTGCTGGTGGCTCCTGGGGTCACCCAGCTGTGCCCCTGGTTGGGTGCTGTGTCCTCTGTGTGTGCTGGTGACACCAGACAAGGGTGGACAGGTCCTGGGTCAGGTGCTGATGTCACATCTTGTCTCTTTCCAGCGTGTTGTCTTCTTGAAGCAGCTTGATACTGGCCTTTTGCTTGTAACAGGTAAAAAAAACTTGTTCTTGAGTCGGATAAATTTGGGAGGGATTTTGTGGGTTTGGGGTTGGGTTTTGTGGGGGCATTTGGGGCGTTGGTTTAAGTTGAAGTTTGATTCCAGCATCAGTCAGTGCTGCAGATGAGCATGCAGCTGGGTTGGTGCATCACAGGTTCATGTAACAACCTGGAATCACATTTTGTGGCTTCCCAGGGAGGAGGTTTTCAGCCTGAAAACTGGAATCCCAGTCACAAAAGCATCTTCTGGCTTTTCTGGCGGCTGTGGGGACGGCCTTTGATTGGGCACATTTTTAGCTGCAGGTATCCAAGGAAACAACTCGTGTCCCCCAGTACAACCACTCAACTTGGAAGCAGTGCAAGCTGACCTTGTTCTCTCTCCTGTTTTTCTTCTGCCTGTTTAGGACCCTTGGCTGTCAATCGTGTCCCTCTGCGTAGGGCCCACCAGAAATTCGTTATCGCCACATCCACAAAGGTTGACATCTCTGGGGTGAAGATCCCCAAGCATCTCACTGATGCCTACTTTAAGAAGAAGAGGCTCCGTAAGCCCAAGCACCAGGAAGGAGAGATCTTTGACACTGAAAAAGAGGTAAGGAACGTGTGTGCAGTCTTTTGTTACTGAAAACCAGGCAGGAAAGGGAAAAATTCCAGCAAAGGGAGTTTTAAGTGGTCCTGGAGAAAGTGAGGTGATGCCCCTCAGGGTGTGGAGAATGGATCTAGCAGCATTGAGATAAAACCCTTTTAAATTTGGGGATTATTTACCTCAGCAGAGTTTATTCCAGTTAAATTTTGACCAAGAAACACTCTGGGAGTGCCAGGAGCATGCTGTTGGCTCCAGGATCTGCAGCCTAAGCCAAAGAGTGGCTGCACTTCCCGCTGCCACCTCCGGTCTCCCGCCACCTTTCCCCATATTTAGAACAAATGGAGAAAAGGTTTTTCCTGAAAAATGTCAGAATTTCAGGGTTTGCCCTGAATTTTCTCCTCTCTGTGGCAGAGTCTGAAGTCACCCTGCAGGATTTTAAGGGTGTTCTTTGTACTTTGTAGAAATACGAGATCACGGAGCAGCGGAAGACAGACCAGAAGGCGGTGGATTCACAGGTCCTCGCACGGATCAAGAAGGTGCCTCAGCTCAGGGGGTACCTACGTTCTACATTCTGTCTCTCCAATGGAGTCTATCCTCACAAACTGGTGTTCTAACTCTTCTGAAAACACCACATTAAATTTTAAGGGAGAAAAAAAAAAGAAAAGCAAAGATTTCTGGTGTCTTCATTGCCATCCGAGGTAGAATGTGTTGCACAAATCTTGGTTTTTAATGGATGAGGAAACTGGCCTGGAATTCTGTGGGATTGTTAACTGCAGATTACTTGTTTGGTTGGGGTTGGTTGGGATGTTCTGGGTTGATTTGAGGGGGTTTTTTTCCAGTCCAGTATAACCAGAAAGAACTTGAATTTCACTTTCCTTAACTACGAATGAGTTGAGCAGGGGGGAATAACAAACAGTTGTTTGGCAAAAATGTACAAATTGAACTGACTCCATTTCAGGACACATTCCAGAATAAACATCCAGCCCAGTTCTACTTCTCTGCACCCTTAGTGCTCTAACCAATGCTTCAGGTATCTCTTGTGAGGAACCAGCAAGGAGCCACTGCTAGGTACCTCATTAACATTTTAAGCTTGTGTGCAGCTTGGAGGTTGTGTTTCTGACAAGCAGCTTTGATCCATCAATCACTACATCAGCCTCAGCAAATCCAGCAACTTCTTAGAGGCATTTCAGGAGTTGTGCCTTGTGTTTGAAGTGGGAACACTGGGAATGCTCTAAACTGGAGTTTTGCAGAGTAGCTTCTCACTGGAGCCATAACAAAATTTGCAATATTTGTCACTTCCAAGCAGAAGTTGTTTCTGTGAGGGGGAAGTGTTCTTCTGTTTGGGGGGACATCTGGACTCTCAGCCATTTTTCCTATCTCAAAAACTGGCAGAAAGCAAGTTGGGAAAGCTGGTGGTGTCTGGTTTGCTCTGCTGAGGGCAGTTCCTAGATACCTGGAAGAGGATGCTTGGGTAGTGGTGGCTCCACTCATAAAAACTGAGTTTTTTTGATGAAAAAGCTGGCAGGGCTGGGCTGGTTCTTAGCCAGACATGTACAGGAAACAAGGTTTATGTAACTGCACCATCTGTCCTCCTGTTGACTCTCAGATGAAGGTAGCCAGGGGGGGTCAGACTTCACAGGGAGTAGAGATTTCATCAATTCATAGAGAGTTCAGGAAAAAGGGAGAGAGAAGGGGGTAACAAGATGGAAGCCTGCAGCATGGGGCAGGAGGGATTTGGCTTCAAGTGTTTCAGAGCCAACCAAAACCAAATCAAACCCACAGAATATCTGGTGCTGGATTCTTGCACCCAGGGGCTGTGGTTAGCTGTAGCTGATGCTGTTGGAGTAACTGGTAACTCCATCATCTTCCTCCTGATAATGACCATGAAATGTGAGTGTGGGTCAGCAGAGGGAGCCTGTGAGCAGGCTGTGTCCAAATGCAGACCTGGGTCTGTGCTGTGGTGCCCAGCAGGATGGTGGTTTTTTTTCCCTGTCAAAAGAACTACATCTGTGATGAGTTCCATCTCCTGTTGTGTGGGGTTTGGTGGGTAATGGGCAGAGGATGTGAGATTTTGCTGCAGTGGTGGGACTGGCCTGCCCACAGAAATGCACTTTTTAAAAGACAGAAAAGTGTGGCAGCATCTTCCTGCTGGTCCAAAGAGAAGTTCACTTACAGTGCCAAAGAAAGATCTAACCCAATATGCTTAGAAAGCTGAGTTAAATAGTTCATGGGGACATGTAAATGGGAAAAGCCCAAAACCAGCAGGTAGACCTCTAGTTTTTTGGTGTGGCAAAGGGCAATTGTATTAACAGAAGACTTAACCAGGCACTTGGATCCACTGGTATTTTCCCTAATTGTTGATTACTCTGACAACATTCCCCATTTGTGTGTCAGAAGACATGCACTGATCCCTGAAACCATTAAGCTTGTTGAGGGAAGGAGGAGGAGGAGGCTTTGTCTCCCAGTGTGCTGCCAGGAAGTGGTTTGGTAACAGAGCTTGGCTGCCTGGGACAGAGTGAGACATCTCACCTGCTGCTCTTGCCTCCCTCAGCCCATTCCTGTCACTTGTCTGGCCAGGTGGGAGAGAGGAGGAATGAGTATTTATTTCCCTGCTGGTTTGGATGTCTGAACTGAGTCACTGTGAGACCAGCTGAGTGCTGGTGTCAGCACAGAGGGGCAGGGGAGCTGGCCTGCTCCTGGGGGTGGAAGCTGTTAAGGCAAAATTTAACACCAAGCTTTGCCTCCACAGTGCAGAGCAGCTCCTCAGGTTTTGCTGCAGAAAATGGAGACTGCAAAAGCTTTATCTGTCTTGGTTTTGGTTTTTTGGTTGTTTTGGGTTTTTTCCCACAAAGGCAGCTGGTGGGCAGCTGTGATTTGTCTCTCTCCTAACCTCTGAAATGCTTCCTGGAGTTCTGTGAAACCTGAAATGCTTTTCTCTGAAATGCTCTAGGTGGGGGGATGGAAAAGAGGAAAACCAGGGAGTGGACAGTTGAGCAACAGGGAAACAAAGTGAATATTCAGATGGATTTTTTGATCTGGATTACATTGTCCACTACCTGAAAAACCCTTCCACCACATAAAGAGCTTTTGTGCTTTCTTGCTGTCCTGCAGCTTTTCTTGTTCTGAGCATGTAAACAGATCTGCAGTCCTGGCTGGCTGAGTCATTGCTTTTCACTGAGCATCCCCCACAGAAGAAGCCAGAGACATCCAAAGCCTCACTCACCCAATCAAAAGTGCTGGAGATGTGCAGGTCCAAAAATAGTGACAGACTCAACCACAGCAGCACTTCATTAGCATCAAATGTGCTCTTTGCTTCAGCTGCCTAATAAAGTGACATGTAATTATAATAAAGCATCCTTTTGAGAGGAAAAATAGAGGGATGTTGGCTTTCTTGGGGAATTGGTAATAAGATGCAATGCTTCCTTATCTCCAGGCACCTATTTTTACCTATTAGCTGCCTCTCTGAAGTGATCTGGTGGATTGAGTCCAGCCCAGAGAGGCTGTGTCCCAGCTGCTGTGCTGCCCCTGGGCTGAGGGAGGCAGAGGACACCTCTGCTGCTGGGACCAGGAGCCTTCAGAGGAACTCAGGTTGGTTTGCAAGACAAAGTGCTTTCCAGTGCCAGGCTGGTAGAGAACAGGAGCTCTGGCATTTCAGCTGTTACACACTTGGTTTTAACTTCAGTTAAGAAGGAAGGTGCTTCTACAGGACAAGCACACAGACTGTTTTGGTAAGGTGCTGAGGGGAATAACTCCTAGAGAGTTCACCCACAGGATGTGCCTCGTCCCACAGGGGCAGCTGACCTTTAATTTCCACCTTATTCCTGCCCTTCCTCTCCTGGTTCATGGAACTGTTGCCACTGGTACACCCAGCCCCACATCTGCAAAGTCATTCTTGATCTCACTAGAAGTTCAATAAGGAATAAATAGAATTTGGGGACAGTTTCTTTGTCTTCAGCACCTGGGAGAAGCTCTGCTTTAGCCTCAGAAAATGTAAGCAAGAGCAGCTGAGAAATTATTCACAGAAGATCTGGCCAAGGCAGCCTTCCTCTAGCAAGGGCAAGGTGATTCCTTTCACTCTTCTCCAAACATTGATTCCTCTCTCAGCTGAAATTATTCAAGCATTAGAAACCCCATCAAAATGGATTTTACTTACAGAATTTGTTCCAGGTTCTCTGTACATTCCTCTTTCAGTACCTTTTGTTCCATTGCTTTTCAGTGAAGAGGGCCTCCTGGTCACTATTAAAATCAATTGGGTTTTAAGGTCCAAAGTGTTTGTTCCACACTCAGGACTCCAGGTGAGCCATTCTGCAGCTCAGTTGGAAGCAGCAGAGCTGTGCCCTGTCCCTGCCTCACTGTCAAGGCTGTTCCTGAGGTGTCCCAAAGTTCCCTTGGGATCAGAGATCACACCATTTGCCTGGGCTGTTTGGGGGATTAAGCAGCACACAGATATCAGGGGCTCCTGCAGTTTTATCAGCTATGACAAGAAGGTCGTTTGGACAGCTTAGTCTAAGAGGTCTGAAACTACACAGCAGGAGAATGTAAACTCCACTACATTTTCCTCCTGAAGTGAAGGTCACATAAATGGCATAATCATATGCGCAGAGTACCAACAGCTCCTGCTCCTGTTGTGGTTTGGAGGCAGCATCTGAAATTCCTAGTGATGTGTGGGAATGCCAGTGTGGGAATGCCAGGATGCAGGAAAAGGGGAAATATTTACCTGTTAATTTGATTTCTCCACTTCTCCTCCATTACAGCCTGCATGAGGCACTCAGCACCTCGTTGTTTAAGCAATTAGAGCAATTAAATCCATATTTTCATAAGGATCTTATTCATAATAGTTCTCACTGGGTTCTTTTTCCTGATTGTTCAGGAAGCCACTAATTGAAGAGTTCCAGTTCCACTGGCTGAAGTCAACATTTGCACTGAGTCACACAGGAGGGTTGTCCTGTGAGGGCTGTATGTGGAATTTAACACACCTGCCAAGAAGCAGCCATGACATTTCTTCCTTGTTTATTTGCTTTTGTTTGTTTGTTGTTTGGTTTGGGGTTTTTTTTAGCTCAGACCCTCTGGCAGATGAAGAGTCAAACCCCATTGTTTTCAGCTGCCTGCCTCTTTTGGCTCATTTTGGCCTGGTGTTTTCCCCCATTATTTCAATGTTTATCTTTCTCAGTGGAAATGAGTTTATATGATAGATTGTACACACAGCCAGCAACTCCTGTGATCTAACCATGGTTCACACTATACCAGAAATAACTTAGTAATAAGGGGGGAGGAAGCATGGTAATAAAAATATTACTTGAGATTAAAGAAATTGTTGTGGGGTTTTTTTTTTTCCCTCAGCCCTGCTGATTTTCTGTGTGATCCTGGGCAAATAACTTAATGTCAGTGAGGTCAGTGTTCACATACCTGCAAAACAGCAGTAATACTTTCTCATATCAGATCTCAAGAAGGATTTTAAACTTCTGTAGATGTACAATTTATGACAGTGCACTAGAGTCCATAAAGAAACAAAATGTCTGTGCTTGGATAACACTGTGGAAGGAGCCTGATCCATTATTCTCATCTTCTTCAGCTGACATAATATCAATAGTTAGTACTGAAAAATATCTGGTGCTGAAGACTGGCACAGGAGGCATGAGGAAAAAATGTTTTCATATTCCTATTAATCAGTTGTAATGTCATTTTTTTTAAGCTTATTTTCAGACCAGGAAGAAAAGAATGATGCACCCTGAAAATGTTTCACTGGAGATGTTTAGGTAAAGATCAGTGTTGAAATTACTGCTTCTTTCTCTGGAATGAAGGTCAGCTTCATGGAATTGCATAGAGATGGGGGGGTTACCTTAACTGTTCCTTAAAATAAGCAAAAAAACCCCAACAAACAAATGCCCCTCTAGAATCAGAGAACTGCAACAGCAGCAACTATTACTCAAATGAGAGGCACATGGCAAAGCTCCTGTACATTGCACATTATCTGCATGGCTTCCCCCTGGACTGACACAGGAAGTGCAAAAATGGCATTTGAAATCTGGAACTTTGTGTCTGTATCAGAGAGAAAAAACAAACAAACAAACAAACACATGTACACTAGGGACACAGAGGCAGAAAAAGGGAAATCTCATTTTGGGACTGCTGAAGTAAGAGAATTTTTTCTTTTATTTTTTTTTTTCAAAATACTGGGTTTGGTCAAAGCACTGTGCACAAAAATCTATTGTTTGCTGAACCCAGCACTCTAGGAAAGAAGAGTGTTTCATGCTTTGTAAATAGCAGGACTTCATCAAGGCAACATCTACCATCATCATGTAACTGTCTTCTAACAAAGGCAACCCATTGCTCCAAATTGACTAACTGCTTGAAAAAAGAAAATAAGACAAATAATGTCACAAATTATGTGGTTGGGGCTTGCTGAAATAACAGCTGATTGCACAAGTACCTGAGAAGGGTGTCTCAGCATGAGCCAGCCAGTGCTGTGGTCTCCTGGGGATTTAAAAGAATTCTCATTAGAATTTCCATCACTCTCCCATCCTGTCACCCCGAGCTGCAACTTTTCACATCACTCAGTTGGCCACAGCACCAAGCCTGGCAAGGCTGAGTAATCAAGACTAAGAAATAGCCTTTTTTTTTTTTTTTTAACTGTTTTTCTTGCACAATCAACAGCCATGTGACAACAATCTGAAAGAATGGAGGAATGAGCACAATACCCATAACAGGGTCACTGTATTGCATGTGAAAGATTGAGCTGATGCTGTCTGTTTGTGAACCAATAAACTAATTAAGGTGGAGATGCTGGGATAATCCTCCCAAAAGTTGGCTTTGGATGGCTGACAGATAGCTCTGCTCTCAGTTCTTCCATTGATTGATTGTTCATGGAGTTATTCTAGTTGAAGGGCAATTAAGTGCTCTTCATGGTTTATCAGTAGGCTACTTGTGATGTTGTTCTTTTTAAAGAAACACTGCTGGGTTGTGAAGCACAAAGTTTTATGAAACAAGTCCAGAAAAGTCTGACTTCTACCTGTCAAGAGCAGGATTTTATTGGCACTTGACATTCCCCTGCAGCATCCATAAACTCAACTCTGTAACATTACAGACAAAGAAACTGTCCTACCTGTAGCAGCATGAAAAGATTTCTGACCATCCTGGCTTCACTCGAGGGCCAGTTCATCACATGTCTGTGGAATGATGAATTATTTGGCCTTTCCTGGTTTATGCCATCTGGCTGTGAGGAACAGAGGGAAAAACAGGTGAGTCACAGTGAGCACAAAAAGATTGCACCTCTCAGAGGGATCAGCAGCATTCCTCCACTAACAAAGCCACAATATGTATCCTTTTTGTTTGTCACCCTCATGTTTCTATCCCATCGAGTTGTTCACTTGCTGTGACTTCATTGCACAACAGTTCTTACTCTCCCTCTAGAAATAATTATTGGCTGGAAAATACAGGAAATTGATACTGGAAAGTAAACAGAAGAAATACTGCAAGAAAGGAAGGAAGGGGAGGTAGGCACTGTGGGCAGAGCACCTTAGGTAATGTGGGCATTTGTAGCTGCAAAGTAACACCACACAGAGAGCAAAATTCTGCTCCCCAGAGGAAAAAACATTCCAGTTTGCACTGTGTGGTCTCAGCCCTCAGTGGCTTTCAGTTTTCAGTTTGCTTTGAATTCCTGTCACCACTGAAGAGAAAATCAGTACAGACTACAGCATTTTCTCAGGCCAGGGATTCACTGACCTGGCTTCCTTTCCTTAGGAAAAAGGGTAGTTAGTGCTGCAGTGCCTGTAAAAACCTGCTAATTAAGACTTCACGGGATCTTGGAACTGATTTGTGAATTTCAAGTAAAAGACAAAGATAGCAAAAGTTCAAATGCCACCTCAATTAAAATCCTCATTCAAAATCCTGCCTGAACTCTTTTCATTTGTGTCCTGTTGTTTCAGACTCTCCAGTCACTGTTCCCTCATTTGTAACACCCTCCCAAGTGATCCTTCCATGGAGATGTGCTGATGAAAGGCCAAGTTATTTTTGCATGAATAACATGTAGTGAGTTGTGGGGTTTATTCCCAATATTGCTAACTCAGCAGGAGTGACTGAATAGATGCTTTAGTCAGGCCTGGCATACCTTTATCTAAAACTTCTCTAAAGACCCAGCTGAAGCCCTTTGTAGCAAAAAGCTGCCTCAGGCCTTTCATTCTGGATGACACCTCCAAAACATGGTTGATGGGAGCAAGCTGGCAAAATTCTGCTTCCTGTCATCTTTGAGTAATTCCTCCTTCATTCCCTCCATCACTGCCTCTCCCTGGGGACAAGATATTACATTACATTCCCAAAGCTGCTCTTTTGTTTGGTGGTTTTTTTTTTCCTTCCTACATATCCTTGTGCTTTCTCCCTGACATGGGTATGGAAAGGACTTTGAACTGCAGATAGAAAATAGCAACTGGATTGTGAAAACAACCTGATCCTGCACCATCAGGTCAATTGAGGCCCCACCAGACCCAACAGATACTTACCTGGTTCATTGCCAAAGCCCTTCATGAGCAGAAGTTCTCCATGTTCAGCTTCTCAGCAGTTCTGTTCCCTGCCTGTAAAACATCACAGTAAGATTTTGGTTTTGAATGCATCTTACAGCTGCTACAGAATGATAGGTAAGGAAAAAAAATAAGTAGTATAGATAAATTCTTGCCAGTCATAATAATCCCTGCTTTCCACCTACTTAGCTACTCATACATTTCATTTTATTGTATTTATTGTATGTATTTTAAATTCTCCATGTCTAATTATTCCTAACCTTACTGTATGATGGATTTAGACTGAGCTGTATGAATGAAATTAAGCTAGCCTGATGTTTAGAAGTTTTCCTAGACAGTTTGGCTTTCTGATACTCTAAAAAGCCATGAAAACTTACAATTTATTTCACTCCTGGGGTGTTTTCTATAACAAATCAAGAGATTTATCAATGATAAGTAAAAAAAGCCAAGATGCATCCATTTCAATTTTTTGGTAAATTCTGCTTTGGCACAGAGGAAAAACATGAAGAGTAGCTCCTGACTTGGAATAGTGTGAAGTCTGAAGAAGAAAAGTGAAATAAGTTAACTGTCCTGAAATGTACCTTCCAGTCCCCCCAAAATGTCACATTGCAAACGTGAAAATTTCAGCTTTTTATCCTGACTGGGATTAAATATTTTTTATAAATATTCCATAAAACCCTGCCTAGTTCTCACTGTAAAACAATGTCTGTGTAGGGTAATCCTGGTGGGGAGAGAGAGAGAACTCTTTTCTTTTGGGGATGTAAGGTTTGTAAACTAAACATCTTGTTCATTACAGCTCTTGTTGAATATAAAGTGTCAAGCTTGAATATAAAATGTCAAGCTAGCCTAACCACCCACACCCTGAGGTCAGCCAGCTAGTTAACCAGCTGGCCTGTTAACCAGGGGCCAGTTTCCCAAGGCAGAGTGGTGGTGGCCACAGGGAGCTCTTCCCCTTCCCAGCACCTGCAATCCCAAGCTCTGCCACTTCCCCACCTCCCTCTGCAGCTGCAATCCCCACGCTTCCCCCAGCCTCGGGTGATGGGAACATCCTCCTCCTCCCCCGGGAAGCCTGCTGGCAGGTTTGACAACATGCTTCCAGCAGTGCTGAATGAACCCTGTCAGCAGACACAACCCCGGGCAGCTCACCCCACCCTGCTCCTGGAGGAGGGAGCATCCTGTTTGCTGCCCCTGCCCCAGCCAGGGGTTGATGCTCCTCCTCCTCCTCCTCTTCCTGGGGATGGCTTTACCCGGGAATGCCCCTCAAAATACAAGCGGGAAGTGTTCCTGCAACTAGAAGGAAGAAAGGAAATGTATTTATTTTAAAGATGAGAAGGCTTCAACATGTTTAACTTACCCCTTTTGGGGCTTTAACTACCAGAGATTTAAAATTGTGATCTAGGGCTGTGACTTCAAGGGCAATTTACACTGTTTTTGTTTTTTTTTTCCCAAAACTAAAGCTGTGGTCTTTTAACACAAAAATAAATTAAAAAAAAAAAAAAGTCATTTTAGATGTCTGCCTTGTAACAAAGGACATCTTTTGAGACACAAGGCAATGGTCCTAGAAATAAAAAGTCTGTATGTTCTGTGCCAGTTAACTGGAATTCTTTCTTGTTATCAGTTTAGCAGCTCCCAAACACAGAGGTTTTGAGGATTACTATTTCAATCAATTTACTTGGAAAATTATAGAAAATTATTGAAATACAGCTGCAGATATTAAAATTATTTCTTGGGACTCTAATAGAAAACCAGCTTGTGTCACTTCTCTCCAAGAGTTCTAAATAAAACTTTACATAAAATACAGGATGAGTACAAAGCTAGAGATCATTCTGATGAAAGATTTTTTTTGGATTTGTGTCTAAGTACCAGCTCCACCTCCATGCTGACCACCTGCATTGCCCAGCACTCCTCCTCTCCTGGATAAGAGGAAGCAAACACTGCAGCTCCTGCAGAGTGCATTGATACAAAAGAGAAAATACCATTTTTGTAACTCATTCTAGAGAATTAATTTTAAAATCCTCAGATCTCTGCCAAGCTATGAGGGATCTTGTCACCTTAAAATTACAAACCCTGAGGAACACTTCATGAAGTGGACCTTGTGATAATTTGCATGAATTATATAAATCTACCTTGTCACATTTATATCTTTAAAATATTGAGCAGATTATTGTAACTTTTTTCTTATTTATTTTAATGCACCTGTTTTCAGGGAGACTGAATTTTAAACCAGTAAGGAACAGCTGTATTTAAAACCTACCTATTTTGGGATATTAATAATGAGTCTTCTGAGACATTAGAGACTCAGAAATTCAGGACAACTACTAAGGGATCTGTTCAGCTCCCAAGCACCCTTCCTCACTGAGGGGCAGCATATAAATATTTCCCTCCACAGAAGGCTACTTGCATTAAATTCCTGAATAAGGAAACAAGGCATGAGGTTAGAGAGAGCAATGCTAAATGCCAAATTACTTTGTCTCTGCACCTGGAATACTTTGTCCCTGCATCTGAAGCACTGCAAACAGGATTTAAGCAAAAGTTTGTAAGTTGTTATTTCATTGACAGGATGATGCTGAGACACTTAGCAGGAGAAGATACAGGAGTCTGTCCAAACCTCCTCACACTGGTGGACAACTTGGAGGAAGTCCCAAAGAGCAGAAGAATGATGAGACTTCCAGAGTACATGGACTACAGAGGAAGTTTGAAAGGATGGGAATTACTGAGTGCAGAGATGAAGCAGAGGAATTGTGGTCACAGCTTCACGCATGAAAAAGCACAAAGAAGGGGGGAAATAAAGTGTGCTCTGTGCCTACAAAAGATGGAAAGAAAAAAAAAAAAGGGGGGCTTAAATTACAGTAACTGGAGTTCAATTAAGCATTAGGAAACTCCCTGACTGTAATGACAATTCAACAATGGGAGAGACTGCAGGTGGAGTCTCCATCACTCCAGATTAGCCAAGAGCTGTCACAGCCAGTGCAGTTACAGCTGGGGTGAGCACACAGGATTAAGGTGCCTTTAAGAAAACATTCCAGTATTTTTATTATGATTCTATAATTTGACTCATGTCCAATTTAGCTATGGCTGTGTTTGCAAGGCAGGTGATTCATACTCATGTTGCCTATAATAAAATTGTCCTTATTAAAGTTATTTTTATTAATTTTTATTTTAGTTCTTCCTTCCTCAAGCCTGCCATGCTATCAGTCACAGCCTTCTCCAGAGGTTATTGTTAATGTATCCAAATGAGAAAAATGTTAATCTTTCTCCTTTACAATTAAAATACATTTCTGAAGCTTGAAATTATTTTATTTTACTGTCCAGTTTGTTCTTTCTCCTCTGTCAAATCCTGGGTTTTTTCCACCTCAGTCCTTTCTTAGTTTTACTTGGAGAAAAATGGAGACACTCAACTTCTTAATCACAGTCAGTGTGCCAAGCAATGCCACTATTCCATGCATTGTGGCCTTATTAATGATGGCATTCAGGCTCCCTAAATAACATGTACTAGGCAGAGGAGCCAGGATTCAGGCTATGGAAATCTGGTTATTGCAGACCACATAAAAATAGCAACTATTTCTTCTCTTTCACACATTTCTTAGTGCCACAATGGTCACTCAAAATGAAACTGCCATTTCTGGAGTAACAGAAAGATTCTTAGCAAAGCCTTCAGATGCAAAGAGTTTCCCCCATAAATTACAGATGTTAATGAAAAATTAAACTGGAGGGCAAGACAATCTTCCTTTAAACTCCATTGCATAGTGGGTAGATGGTCGATTAGAAGCCCAAACGGTGAATTTGCAGCTCACAGGAGTGAATTTTTGCCCACAGCCCATGAGCATCCTCTCCTAAATTTCAGCAGCCGTGGTGCACAGAGTGAGAAGCACAAGGACACCTCGGGCTGCAGGACCAGGGAGCTCATTCCAGAATGCTGCCACCAGAGGCAGGCTCGACCACAGCCACAGCAGCAGCCACCCAGCTGCTCAAAAATAATTAAAGCAAGAGATTTTTCTTGCTTCAGCTGGGTGGTTTGTGTCACAAAGTTATTCTGGTCTGGTTTTTGAGTCACAAAACCTCCTGTAACACCACACAAGACTTCTCTGTAGCTACACCTCTGAATGCTGCTCTGAAGTTGCAGTGGATGGCAGTTTCTGATGAGATGCAGAAGAGAAATAACACTTTCTAAATTATATTATGCAAAATTCTCTGCGGCAGATGCCAGACAAACTGCATTATATTTGCTGGATTCATCACAAGGCCTCAATGTTGAAAATTTCATGTAGAAATGTTGCCATTCCAGGCTGTGCAAGCTTCCACAACATGCTGTTAATCCCTGAAGAGTGGGCACTTAAAATAATTTACTAAATCTTACATTTACTCAGAAGTATTTTATTTACCTGCACTGAGGCAGGACAGGTTCCATTTCTCAGTTTTATAGCATTAGATTAATTCAATACCTGATTTTTAACTTGGAATTGTCAAATCAGCACAATTCAGAAGGCCTCTCAATAAGCAAACAACTCTAAACTTACAAACACCCCCTCTCTTCAGCTTGTGATGTCTTCACACAAATCTGGTTTAAAAGGATTTCTAAAATGTCTGCACTACCTCCAATTCACAGCTAAGTGGCCTGTTTTTCACTGGGGGCAGCTCAGGTTACTCACCACACAAAAACACATGTATCAGGATCCTTGCTGTGAGAAATTGTTTGTTAACCCCCAGCCAGATGACACAGCACAGCCTCTGGCAGGTATATAATTTAGGCAGGCACCTCTTCCTGTCCTTAGCCTGGGATGAATTCCCCCAGAGTCCCATATACCTCTGTCCTAGCTCTGAGTCAGCTCCTTGTTCTCCAACAGGGCCTTGGTTTGTATTTCAAAGCAATTAGTGGATTGAATTGACAGCTGTATCAAACCCTGATTCTCAGTCTGGGAGCTCCTGTGACAGCCATATTCCTCTGGGATAAAGCAGTCCAGAACACCCTGGAAAGAGCACGTGAGAGCTGGAGACAAAGAATTTTCAGCCTGGGGGTTACCCAGCCTGTGAAACAGTCCTTTGGAGAACAACAGAGACACCCAAAACTCAGCCACCTCTAGAATAAACACTGCAAATCCTCTCTGTTGACAAACCTTCCTGCAGGAGTGTTGCTTGTGAGGTCAACAGCACATTTTACCCCCAGCTCTGCTATCTGTATCCACCTTGTGGGAGACACTCAACCAGAACCACGACAGTATTACCCAATCTAAAGAAAGATTTTTATTTGTTTTTTCAGTGTTATTCCCACTAAACTGCATACACACTTTGTGTTTCTCTTCCACTGCTCCCTGTTTCATGGGAATGAATGAAAGAAAACAATGTAAAACTCCTACTCTGGTAGCAGAACAGCACCAGTCACTATCTTGAAAGGATGGAAATATTGTGACTCAGCCTCAGCAGCCTTCCCATGCCTTGGAGGAGCCCCTGTGAACAGAGCTTACCTCAACTGCCACAACTCATCTGCCACGTCCTACCTGCCAGGAAATCTTCAAAACATCAGCATTCTCCCTCTTCTGAGCACCTGCCAGGCTCCCTGGGGGGATCAGGGTGGGATTCCTCTCCATGGATGTGTCCATCTGCAGATGTTGTTCTCTCTGTTGTGTCTTGACCAAAAATAACAGATCCACATGAACTGTGTGCCTCACAAAAGCCTTTGATACTAATTTGGGCACTGTTCCTGTTCAAAAATTACACTTTCTAGTGCTGAGGGAAATAATATTTATTTCTATAAAAAATAATACAACTCTGGAGACCCTTCTGCTTTCCAGTTCAGGAATGGAAGTGATATCCTACCAAGTATCATGTACTGAGCTATCACACAGATCTGTAAACAACTGCTTATATGAACTTACCTGAACCCTAAGCTGTTTTACATGGCCTTCAGATACAAACTACCCAGTTGGGGGAAGGCTCATCCTGCTGGATCAGGGATCCAAAGCAGCTTCTTGTGAGTCATTAGTTGAGCAGTGGCCCTTAGCATGGAGAAGATGCTGCTTCCCAACCAGCCTGAATAGGACATAAAGCATTGATAAGTACAATTTTACTGCAGCCTTGAATAATCTTTTCTTCCAGCTGCACAGCACCTTTGTTATTATGCATTGATATATGAAATAATTTAATCTAATCAAAGAGGTAAATAAATCTGTGGTGCTCCATCTCTGTTCTGTTGTGCACAGTCACTGTTCCATGAGCAGCAGCCACATTCCTGGTGAATCCCCCCAGTAATTAAACACTGAAAAATGTTAACATCATACGTTATGTCAGCATATGTCACCATATCTTTCTCCTGAAGGTGATTCACCTCCCAGGCACACACCTGGCTGAGCAGTCAGGTGCAGCTGCCTGGGACATTCTGTGAACCTCTGACCAGGTCTGAGGCAACCGACTGTGAAATGAGAGAGATGGGAGGTGGGGAAGGTCACCCCATGGTGCCCCAGAGAGAGCCTGAGGCTCAGGTGTTGCTCCGCTCTCCCTTTGCCCACATACACCGTGGTGTTGGGAGCCTTTTTGTTTCACACCCTCTGGCATCCTCGTTACACAGATAAACCCGGAGGGGTGGCTTTGAAGGGACGTACCTGACGGGATTCCTTCAAGGAGGTGGTGGTGGTGGTGGGACAGAGGGGAAAGGAGAAACGGAGCTCATTCTGGAAGGAGCGGGAGGCGGGAAAAAAAGGAGTGACGAGAAGGGTCAGGAAAGGAGAATCTCCCCTGTGGGGAACGTGAGGTGCGAAGAGGGATGAGTCCTGGAGAGAAAAGGGAAGTTTTAGGGGTGCCCTGACCACCCCAGAAGGTGAGGCTGAAGAGGGGAACTCTGAGGGGACCGGCCTCACCCTCAGGGTAAGGCGCTGAGGGCGCAGGTCCCGACCCAGGGCTTGAGGAGTGAGGGGCGGTCAGGGGCTGCGGGCAGCGGCCATGGGTGAGGGCCCGGGCCACTGAGGGGAGCTGGGCTGAGGCGCTAACGGGATCGCCCCACGGTGCGGAGCCAGAAGCTGAGGGGGGCGGTCCCGGGGCGGGGNCCTGAGGCCGAGAGGAGGAGGCCGATGTTAGGGGGGGACCGTAGGGAGGGTGAGGAGGGGAGGATGAGGGGGATGCGGCTGCGGGGTGAAGGATTGGGAGTCTGGAGCTGGCTGGTTCTGAAGCGGTCCGCTTGGCTGAAGTCCATCTGGTTTATTTCAAATAAATAAAGAGTGGAGCTGGGCGGGAGGGTGGTGAGGAGTGAAGATGGAGGGTGAAGTGTTGGTGCTACCTCCTGGGTTTGGATCTGCAGCGTTCGGAAATCCCAGCCCCTCTCGCGGATTTCAAGGTGGCCTCTGGCTCATTTATTTTTATTTCTGCTTTTCCGTTTTGTTTTTGCTGTTACTTTTAGATGGTTTGTCATGAATCAGCCTTACCATAAGATGCTTATGGTGCTGAGGTGTCCGGGTGTTTTATTCGGGCTGTTTAATTCAGGGATTACCATTGAAGAGCCAGGAGGGCAGCTGGGATTTTTTTCCTTCCAGCTTTTTACCTTCTCAGAACTGCTGCCGGGTTTGGCTGCAGGAGGCTGGCACAGCTGTTGTAGCTTAGGAGGAGCCGGTGATGGACTGAATGTCACAGATTGTAGGTTGCATCTATTTTGCAATTTAAAAAAAAAAATAAAAAAATTATATGTATATATATATATATATTCTTTTTCCTCCCCTCCCCGTGTGCCTCCCTTCTCATCTTTCACCCCGCCCTCTTCCCCAGCAATGTGGCTTGCAATGACACAGGGTCTTTGTCAGAGGAGCTGAGTGGTGTGAGCAGAGAGGGGATGGTTCAGCAAGAGCTTTATCTGGGTGCTGGGTGAGGGTATTTAGGCCTCCAACCCCTTCCATGAGGCTTTAGCTGCTGGCTGGGGTGTTGCTAAGAAGAACTCCTGAGCCAGGCTTGCAGTTCTGACATCAGTGTTTGTCTGGTGGGGTGCAGTCTCTGTGATGTTTATGAAAACTTCCCCATAGCCTTACCTAAGGAAAAGGTATTTTTCTGCTGAATGTGCTGTTTCTTTTCTCTGTGATGTGACACTGGGGGTTGGGATGGGAACACTGAGCTGCTCCCATGAAATGGATGTTGGAAAGTATCACATGAACAGGAGAAGAGAGACTTTTAAGGTGGATGACTTATCTCTGGGTCCATAAACATGGAAGGATTCTCCCTTGTGATCAGAGTCCACCCTGACAAGCAGAAATATTCAAGAAAATATTTCAGTCCCATTCCATAGTTCTAGAAGCAGCACTGAGTCAGATAACTGTATTATAATCCTCTGTACTCCCACAGCATTGCTCACCCTGTACCCCAGGAAAAGAGGATATCCTTTAAAAACCCAAACCAAACACTAGCTCTCCAGAATTTGATGTTAGTGCCAGGAATGTCTGTGAAATTAGAATTATTTTCAGGGTATAGGGATGGAATTAGTGTTATTGTGTCTTGTCCTTTATGACACTTCTACAGTCAGTGTTTCAGCAATCCAGTGCCATTGATTCACAGAATGTTTCCTGCTCCAGAGATTATTTTTTTTCTTTCTGTTGTGCATGTTTGTACTGTGAAACTTAAAAAAGTCGGATTTGTTGATTTTGTTTTGTTTTTTCTGCTGTGGTACTCATGTTGATCTCTAGTCTTAAGTCACAGAATATTAAAGTATTTTATTTCCTTCTACTGAAAGACTTGATGACCACAAGTGACTTATTTTTCAGACCTGCTTTGTAAAATGGTTTTTATTTTTAGTGTTGAGGGAGAGGGTGTCAAAGTGAAATTTCACGTGGTGTAAATGCAAGTTATTTAGCTCATAACTTTTCTCTGCCTTTTAGATTTTTAGGGTTTTTTATTATTATTATTATTTTTCTAATAAAGGGCTACCTTGGTAAGCTGGGATGGCTTTGAGAAGCCATTTTGTGGAAATAGGTGCATGCATCTTGCTGAAGTGTGGCTGTGCCATCCACTTGTACACTGAATAGCTCATTTGCACTGTTTCTACTCCTACTTGCAATGTAATAAATATATTTGAACATAATCCAAATAGAAGTCTCTTGGGATATGTTATTGGACAAGAACAGGAGATGCTGCAGCTGCTGCTTTGATTAGTAAACTTCTTGTGCTTCATCAATGGTGGTCAGAACCCTGACTGAATTCCTGATATGATGTGTGTCATTAAAAAATAAAATATACTTAAATGGATTTTTTTGGGGGGGTGGAGAGTATAATTTTGTTCTGTTTTGGTTAAATATCTCTTCAAAGAGCTTATTGGTGAATGCTGTCAATGTATTTGGATGTGTTTCCTTTGTCCTTCTGTTCAAAAGTTTTTTCTATTTATAAAAAAAGAAGAAGAAATGTTAGGGTACTGGTGTTATGCCAAGAAAAGCTTATGAAAATGTATAATTTTTTAATTTTGACCCCCATACAACTTCTATATAATTTTTATTTATTTATATGTGTGTGTGTGTATATATGGATTTTTTATCCCATAGTGCTAGGTCTGGAAAGTGTTAACCTTCTCTTTCATGTGAAGGTAACTTGTTCAAGAGTATCCTCAGATTTAAAGAGTGTGTGGGGCTTGTTTTTAGTTTTTATGTGATGTAAATGATGTGTGCCAACTTCTTAGACTGTCAGCATATTTACAAATAACAATTATTACCAAAAAGAGAAGGGACATATTTTTTTTTTTTTTAATTTGAGATGATTTTGTAATGATGTCCATATGGAATGGGTTTCCCACTAAAATCTTCTAGTCAAGAGCCCTAGATTAGTCAGTAATTATGCAAGCTTTTGCACCCTTATTTTAAAGTCTTTCATACAGAGGAATGACTTTCAAAGTCCAAAGTCTGCTGCTTCTTGGAGACAACCTTCTGTGACTAACAACTGGAGGTGTTGCCATGACATTTTGTCTGCTCTCTGCCCTGGATGTCAATGCCTGCACGGGAGGGACAGCTTAATGGAAGATGAGCTGTTCTTTAATGTGCCAGAATGGAAACTGCAGCCCTCTCAGCATCCTCTCAGCCAAACATCTTTCACTGAGACAACAGCCCCTGGGAGCAGGGCAGGAGATAGAGCTGAAGGTAGAGCTCAATTAAACCATGTGGTTTTAATCTGCCAGCAAGCCAGAGTCAATATGCTGAGACTTAGGAGAGCAGCAGCAGTGTCAGGGGATGTGTTAACCCTTGGTAACCTCATAAAGCCAGGCCTGGACAGGGGTTGCTCACACACAGGATGACACAGGCAAAAAAAAAAAACCCACTCACTTGTATCTGGGCAGCTCAGTGTGGCTGACACGTGTTCCTGGTGTCCTCCTTCCATTCCAAGAGGCCTTGTTTGGGATCTTCACATTTGTGGCTGGTATTTGCTTTAGTTTTAAACTTGCACTATTGGCAATTTTTCAGCTAAGTAGTGAGAGGCTCAGTTAGGTTTGTTTTTTTTTTTTCCCTCCCACAAGGAAGTAAGAAAAAAGACAAATCTTCAATGCATAGCCACAGTGTGAAGTGGAACAACCTTATTGTCACTCCATTTCACTGAGGAGCACTCAGTTTTGTATAACAGAGGTAACAGCAATCTGGATATCTGTTCTAGCTGCTCTCCTGCGTGGCCTGGGAAAGTTCTAAATACCTCATTTTTAAGTAAAATATTTTTTTTTCTTAACTCTATTTTTAAGGTGAAGCTAGAAGTGTATCTCCTACCTCAACAGCTGTCTGGATCATGTATATATCTGTACTCATCTCATGCTCAGACTCTTGCCAGGCTCTTTTAGTGTAGGACAGAGTATGAGATGCCAGTGGCAGCCATCACTCTGCACTATAGATATGTATTTTTAGCCAAATGTCAGTGCAAAAAAAAAAATTAATTTTTTTAAAGGTGGTGTCCTTTCCTCTTCCCCCCAGTATGCTCTGGGATAGCCTTCTAGGGAGGAGTCAATCAGCTGAAGCCCAGTGCTATTGTACCAGGCTGTGCCAGTCCTGTGGCTGATTTCTGCTTTCTGTCCAAGTGATTTACACTTGCAGGTGTCACCTCAACTTGAAACCTTCACCCCTTTTCCTCATGGACTACCAGGAACATATTGTCACTCTTCCCTGATTGCTGAAGGAGAGAGCAGTTCTCTAATTATCTAGGTCAGTGCTTCACAAGTCTTGCTGGCTGTGACCTTCCTTCCATCTACAAGCTTCACCTCTGTCAAGATAAAAATCCCTAATGCCAGCAGAAACAATTGACTCTTGCCTAAGTGGCTGACCCCTCCTGGGGTGGTGACCTCCAGCCTGGGAACTCCTGACCCAGGCTTGTAGCTGTCCTGGTCTGCATTCTGCATCCCCTTCCACTTCAGTGTTCCTCCTGGGGAGGCTTTCTGGCTTTCAGAGTAACCCCAGATGGAGCTGATTCTTGAAGTTCATTCCTCCCAGGAAGATAACCTTAGAAATATGAGCCTGGGCTGGTTGGTGGCATTCTTTCAGACATTGCTGCAAGTGTCTTGCTTACCTTCTGAGAAGGCTGAAATCTGGACTGCTTTCTTTTTAAGCTCACAGTGAATAATCTGTGTAAACCACCACCAGTGTGGTGTGCCCTGATCTGCAGCAGAGCTCCTGTAATTATCATCAGTTGTCATGAAACAACCTGTTTGAATTTATTAAATTTCCACTATGGGGACTGCCATGCCTCTGGGCTTTTTAGTTTTTAAAGGCATGTTTTAGGCTATCCTAGTAGAGAAATATTAGAAAACCCTCTTCTAAAGGATGATTTTGTAAAAATGTTTCCCAAATACAGTTCTTTTTACCAGTTGCAGCTTAGTTGAGTGATCTGCACTCAGTGTTTAGAGAAAACAGATTTTTCTTTACCTTTTCATCTTCTGCTGAAATAAGAGCCAGAGAAATATTTCAATAAATGAACAAAGAAACAACATTTTTTATTATAACACTGGTTTGGGTTTTTTGGGTTTTTGTGGGGGTTTTTTTGTGTGTTTACAGCTTCCCTGTACTCTTCAGTCATCTCAAATGTCAAGGTTATTTGGTAAACTTGTACAGTTATCAAAATAATGTTTGGTACAGTACTGTGGATGCAGTAGAAGATAGAGATTTCTTAGTGCTTGTTTCTGAGCAAGTCATTAGGATTCTAATACTCACAAGGGAAAATAGTTCATGCTTTTAGATGAGTTACTCAAAGGCTGTGCTGCTACATACAGGATTATGAATTAGTAGAGGCTTTGAACAAGGTGATATGATTAAAATTTCCTGAAGCAGAAAAAATCAGAACAATCTTAACCTGTAGTTTTCGACTGCAACACTAAAAGCAGAATGTGAAGTCTGCAGCAGCTGCTCAGAACCTGCAAAATTTCAATATCCAAGACACCAGGATGAAAATGTTTGCACATATTTATGTATTTTACAAACACAGAGGCGAATCAAAGAGCAAGCTTTCTGGAGGGGTTAGAAAATTGTTTTAAAAGAAATCAAGGCAGTGTTTGCACTAAGACAGCTTCCTCCTGCCTGTCTGCAGGAATTGCCCTGAGCAGAAATGCTGGGACCCAGCAGAGCAGCAGGGTGGAGGGCTAGGAAGATGTATACAGTGGTGCTTATGGGAGAAGTTTAAACTTCATCTGTTTCCTTAAAACTGTCAATTCTAATATTAAACTTACAGAATCATCTATGCATTCATTCACTCTTTTTTTGTGCATTGTTTTATTTGTTTTTCTAGAGACAACTCCAGTAAACAAGCAGTACTCCCTGCTGTTAACTCTGTGGTATGAGAGGAATGACCTTAGAGCTGTAATGTGGTGTTGAAAGTAAGGTAGTTGCATTTTTTCGTGCTGTTGTTAAAGATACCTTACTATTCTGAGATTGCTTTTTGGTTTCTCTCTGGTTATTTCCTCCTGTGAGATGGGAACAATACTTGTTTAATACTCAGGGGGGTATTACCCATGTAATTGCTATTGGTAAATGTACCAGCATCTTCAAGAAGCTGTTCTCTTACGTGTGAAGTTCAGCCAATTTAATTACAGAGAGAAAGAATTAAGTGCTGGTTTGGAGATTTAAAAGCTTTCAGTGGTTATGTGTAACTTTAGGGGAAGATCCACCTTGTGAACAGCTTCACTGCTCATCACTTCCCTCTGCAGCAGAACTAAAACTGGTGAATGAAACCAGAGCCTGTGGTTTGAGCTGGGAAAGCTCCTGCAAAAACTCCTTGTTCGTGTCTGGCACTGGCCATGCATTTTCTTCTTTTCCATTCTGCCATCTCCACACAAGGGAACTGGTCTAAAACAAAAATCTAGCTTTAAAAAAACCCAATCCCCCCTCAAAACCAAGAGAAAAAACCCAACCCTGCAGGCACTACTACCAGCACCAGGGGCAGGATGAGCAGGGAGGGATTTTAGCCAGAGGAGGAAGCTGCCTTGTAGTGACAGCTCACTTTTAAATTTACTTGATGTAGTCATAAAACCTCAGGCTAAAACTCTTCATGTAGATGAGTGTGTTAATTGGAGTACCTGAGGTATTTCCTATCAGCAGAGAACCACCTTACCCCAAGCATTGGCAAAAACATTGGGGGGGAAGTAGCTGGTTAAGGTCATGCAGTTTTTTCAGTCCTTCAATAAGCTGTGTATGAAAAGGAAAACATGTAAGTTGCTTTATTTTAAAAAAAAAAATAAAAAATAAAAAATAAAAAAAAAAAATCTGTCCCATATTGGAACTGTCTTCTAAATCTGTTGTATCTCCTGCACTTCATGTATGGTTAGCCCAAATTAGTGCATATTTTGTTTATGACAGACCAAAGCAAACACTCTTAATAGCTCAGGACAGACCATACTATGCTTGTAAAGCACATCAGAAACTGTGAGATGAGTGAGAAAATAAAACTTCAGTAGAAGGCTTTGCAGCAGCATATCAGCAAATACTCAACATTGACTTTTTTCTCTTGATTTATCCGAGCCAGACTGAGAGATGTAGGGAAGTAGCAAAGACAAAACGTTTCCTCTTCCTCCCAAACTTTGTAACCTGAGGAAAAGAGGCTGCAGCACAGTGCCACAGCTTTTCCTGAGTGCAGCTTCGGTTGGACATTAAGGAGTGGCAACATCTGCGATGTTAAATTATATACAAAATGTGGAGCTTTCTGCAACAATTTGGTTACAGTTTTTTTGATGAGAACTCCCCAGGCATAACACTGGGAACTTGAAGGAAACTGAAAAAACTTTGGTCAGGTGCAACTGGAAGTCCTCTTTGGTTTTGTTTGTAATTTGGCTGAAAGAAAGCAATTCTCCTGTGTCTGAATATTTAAACCTCCTGTTTGTTATTACATCCTGGTACAGATTTGGCTCAAAGTCCATGTGGGGTTGTACAAAGTTAGTGAATTAACAGTGGTGTCTTTTTAATTTATGTGGGTGCAACTTTTGGAGAGGTTGCCTGGCATGGATTGATTGCATGGTTCCATGATCTTTATGGGAAGAGGGACTGTAGGCAGCTCCCCCCTCCATGGAAGTGTCATCTAAAAGGGAAAGCCACCTAAGCTTACCACAACTTCTTTTTTGTGGTGCCTTTGTCATCAGTATAGCCAAAGAGCAGAGAACTGTTTTCTTCAGCATTTAGCCCTCAAGATGAAAACACTGAGTCTCCTTTTCCTCCATTTCTGCAGCTTTTTATCACCTTTTGAAGATCTCTCATGTACTTGGTTAAGTTCAAGAAATCTGAAAGCAAAACTGGTTTAGAAAGTGATTGTGTCTGAAACAGGAAACAAACTTTTTTGAGACAATAGAAAACACAAATTAATGTGAGGTGTTGTTTTAAATGTATAATAGGTGGTTTAGGGACTAATGTGGTTAATCTACATGAGGAAATTAATTGAAAGAGGTTCATTAGTTTTAAGAAGCTCAATACTAGCATCTATTCAAGTGTAATTATTGTGTGAGTTACTTTAAAGTGAACTTTTCATGACTTTAATGGGAGGTGTTCTATTGAAAAGCTGTCCTGTTGACATTAGCAAGGGTGTTTGCAGAATGGCAGATGTGATTTGTCCTGCAGCATTTTATCAAGCTGTTCAAAATTCTGCAATTAAACGTAGATGTCTATTTTGTATTCTATATGACTGCTGCCTACAAAAAAACCCAAACAAAACCCCAAACAACCAACACAGTATGGAATTACTCATTGCATCTCTTCATCTCACACATTCCCCTTTTTTTAAAAAAAATTTATTTAAATGAAATGAAGAACAGCTTTACAGCATCAAGATGGAGCAAAGAGTGTGCTTGGGGGTGGGTGAGATGAGGGGTGTGCCATGCAGGCAGGAGCCCTTTGGACACTGGAGTTTGAAGTATCAGGAAGTGTTTGGCTCCTTGATTTCCTTGAGGTTGCTATAGTGAAGTGACTTTGCTGATCTCAGCTCTTGTGTGCTGTAGGGACAAAAGTTTTCTGTAAATTCCCTAAAATCATGAGTTCTTTAAGCACCAGCCTGGGTAGTGATCCATAAATATGTTCCTTTCTGTCATGGTTTGCTTGTTTTCAGTCGTGCCAGCTTTGTCTCCAGCTTTACTTAGAAGTGCCAGAAAGGCTTCTTTCTTCTGTCTGAAATGAGGATGATGAGATTTTTTAGGTTTTTAAACTATGGCAGCAGCTGGAAATATTTTGAGAAAGATGGAGCTGAGTGCCATCTGATAAAATTGAGGACTGAAAAAACCAGGGGAGGGGGAGTGTATGACAGAAGTCTTGGTTCACTTTAGAGAAGTGGTTGGTTGATTGGTTTGAAAAGCTGTAAAACTAGAACATAAACATTCCTATACAAAATCTTGTTGACCTGTTAGTTCCCATAGAAGGGATCTAAACTCAGCCCCTGGGACCACTCCACCTTCTTGGTCCTTTTGAAGTTCTTAGCAAAATTGCCTCAATTCCAAATAAAAATGCACCAGGGGAGGTGAGTCTGTATTTTCAAAAATACTATTTCTTATGTCTTTTTCTTTATAATCTATGTTGGTTTAGCATCATGATTGGAATTCTAACAGTTTCTGCCAGCCAAGCCCAGGCCTCAGAGGTGATGCTGATGCAGGAGGAGCAGGCTCTTTGGCCTCCAGTGTAGCTTTATTCCTGCCCAGAAATTTAATACTACTACTAATAATGATAAATAATTTTAAAAATATTGAATCATGGAATAATTTGGGTTGGAAGGGACCTCTTAAAGTCATCCTCAACTGCATCCCCCAGGCTGCCGTGGATCCTACAGGCAGACCTTACGTTCCTCCCCACCTCCCCCCCCTTAAGAAAAAGAAAACCGTTCTAAATCCCAACTTTTCCCTGCTTTGCAGATACTGACATTTGAGACCAAGAACCCGAGGGAGCTGGCGGAGCGGTTGCGGTCGGTGTGCGGGAACCAGAGCAACGCCTACGCCCGGCTGCTGGAGTACCGGCTGAACGCGCTGCGGGGGCTCTGGAACGCCCAGCGCCAGCTCGCCCTGGAGGAGCAGCACGACCGGGAGAGCTCGGGGGATGAGGAAGCGCTGACCTTGCTGAAACGTCAGGGCTTGTTACAGCAGCCTGAGCA
The DNA here is from genome assembly GCA_038090715.1 of Florisuga fusca. NCBI lineage: Eukaryota > Metazoa > Chordata > Aves > Apodiformes > Trochilidae > Florisuga > Florisuga fusca. The sequence continues at coordinate 1,684,951 of JAAWXA010000024.1, forward strand.
GGCGCCGTTTACTTCCCGCATGGGGCTTCTGTTGGTCTTTCCCCTCATTCAGTCTCAAAGTAGAACAGACCCTTCTCTCTGTAACATAACTGCTGAGGTGCTATTGAATTGCCTTCGGGACTGCCAGCCTTTGAGTCTGACTAAGGAGCCAGCTGACTGCCTCAATGGGATTGAGGCTTTGCTGTGCTCCTGGCTGGAAGACACTTCTGCTTCGGGCCAACAGATTCCTTACAAGCAAAGAGAAAATGCTGCTGCTGCCCTAGTTGCCTTGGCTTGTGCAAGGTAAGGAAATTGCTGAAAGGACATGTGGTTGATGTTGGTAATAAGTGTTCAATATTATTGGTAATAAATGCTCAATATTATTGGTAATAAGTGTTCAGTCTTTAAATACTCACTTACTTAAACATAAGAATGAAAAATGATGTGACTGCACTGTCACTACTGAATTTTGAGTTGCATTAGTCTTTCTACTCTGTCAGTGTTGGTTTGGAAAGGGTGAAGCTGAGAAGCTAAGCCTTTATCTTTTTGTGTGTATTTAGCATATGTAAAACCAGAAGTATCTAGGTTAGAAAGGCTCTTGTGCATATTGCTGCTTCTGCTGCAGAGATCTGTTCTAGGAATGGTTCCAAATGTTTCTGTCGTGGGGGAAAGTTGTCTCTTCCTTTTGGACTGCCCCTTTAATCCTGGAGGTTGTGCATCTTCGTTTGGCTGTAGAAGGCATCACTGCCAAGTTGCAGAGCAATTAATTTCAGATTTCAGTGTTGTCTGTGAAACATCTGGAGGTATTTTTTCATTTCTTTGCCAGGGAAGAGTTCATCCAATGCAGGCTGACCTAGCCCGTGGCCTGCGTGGGTTTAGGATGGCATCAGGTGACTGAGGACAAAATGGCCATAATAATTTTATTAAAAACTTACTCTTTTTAGGGGATGGGGCTTGGGGAGAAGGGGAAGAGCATGGAGAACTCAGCCATAGGAATGTGGGTCGAAAGTCAGGAGCTGCCTTTTGGAAGTCTTGGCTTTATTGTTTCTCAGATTGCAGTCTTGTCTGTCAAGTTTAGCTCTGCTTCAAGACGTTGAAGTTCCCAGTAGATGTCATGATTTGCTTTAGGAAAAGATTTATTGAGATGAAAAACACTTAATTTCTAGTGTACTTGTTCTAATGAAGTCAATGAGGAATCTACTGTATGTGGCAAACTCCTCTGCACTGACAACTGCCTTATCTAAAAGGCAATGGACTTGAACATCGCTCAGATAAATTGGATTTGATAAACATGAGCTCATTTATTTTTTTCCAGATGTCAGTTTTCAGGAAATATGGGATGTTCTTTTGCAAGCTGAATTTGTGAAAGAGCTAAATTTCCAATACAACTTCTGAAATGGAGGTTGATCTTACATATCCTTTCCAATTCTGTTTGGCATTGCTTACTTCTGGAATCCTTGCATTTTTCCTTTAAGTTTTGAGTCATGTGTTGGGTACCCTTATGAAGAAGTAGTCTTCAAAATGAGGCTATTCTTGAGATTCCTAGTTGCAATCTTGGGTGCTTCATATTGCAAAGAACAAACCAAGAGGGTGAATATTGCTTTAAATAATTAATTGAGGTGCTTTGAAGTACTCAGTGTTGATTTTCTCCAGGCTGAGGTTGATGGGTGAATAGCTGAAAATGACAGTGAGGTTTGGGGCTTTGGAGGAGGAGATGCTGTTAGGAAGCTAGCTAAGACTGACCATGTGTGACAGAAAGCAAAAGGCTGTATTCAGCAGGGAGTATGGAAAAGATCTCTTCAATTGATCAGGCAGGCTTCTGGAGAAATCAATTCATAACTATTATCCTGGCTAAGACACAGTCAGGATTCTTGTCTTTAGCAAGGCTGTTATGGCTGAAAATTGAGCCCCCGTGATGTTCAGAAAATGACTTCTTCCTAACACCCATGAACCTTAAAAACAGAAACTGTAGAACAAAAATTTTAAAGACCTCTATTTCTACAAAAAGCAGGCAATTTTCCAGTTTATTAACATACAGATCTCAGACTGTCCATAAAAAAGTATTCAACTCATGAACGAACAAGAATTATAATTAGTTACAAATTCCATCTGTTTGTAAATACCACAATAAAGTTTTAAGCCATCTTTAGCCATGACTGCAGCAAATCTTGCTAATGCTCTGTCTCAGCCCCTGTGAGATCCACAGATTGCATTTGAAGATCTAAATATAATTAATCACCTACAGAAAATATTGAAAGTAGCTGTCTGGAATAAATGCAGGATGGAGGCTTTTTATCATGTGCCTAGATTGCCTTTACTGGCCATGTTGTTGATGAGGCAGCCTGTGATTGCTGCCCTCCCTGCCTCTTCACCCTCTTCCAAAAAACCAGCATGGCTTAGCCCAGCAGTTTGTCAGCATTCTTCCTTTATGTTACCCTCTCTTCCTCTCTTCACTTCCTTCACAAAAGAATGAAAATCATCCAGAAAAGAAATACAAATTAGAAACGAAGCTTGATGACATATCTTGGTTATCCTCTCTTCATGGCACTGGGTGTTACATTCTCCACAGGTGCTGTTATCTGTGTGTGTTCAGTCTTGTTTCAACAGACATCTTTAATTCATGTTTTTCTTATCCTTTTAGAGGGTCGCTGAAAACCTTTGTTCACACAGTGCATCTGTTACAGAAACAGACTGATCTGGGATCCTTGCCTGTGGCTGATGTACTCTACAGGTTTGTTGTGATTTTTTTTTTTTTTTTTTTTTTTCCCCTCAGTGTAGCACTTTTACATCAGCTCTGAAAATGTGTAAGTGCATTTGCAGATTAATGGCTTTATATTGTGATTAAAAGCCTCCAGTGTTATTGAAAGCTTTAGGAAAGATCAATTTATTCGATTGCAGAAGGCAGACATTAGAAAGTCAAATCTAAAAGGACCTACTAATTAGATTTGGGGTATTAAGTTTGTTTTTTTTAATTAAGTATTAATTTTTTAAATTAAGTATTGATGACTCCTTTAAGTGGCTTATGAACTCTGACAGAATCATTACTTAAAAGATATCTGCGTCTTAACTTTTGATTTAGTTTTTGCTATCATTGTTCTCTGTGCATCTTCTTTTATTTTCTGCTTAAAGGTTGTTGCTTTTGGAGGGAGGACCTGGATCACCCTCTTGTTTGCTTGGAGGAAAGCATATAGTGTCTTGGGGCTTTGAGGACATGTTACCTGCACCTGATGCCAACACTAGTTCCAGCAGTGAAAGTAAAGGTGAATTATTTCATGACTGTCAGTATTAGAAGGGGAGGAAAAGATGCTTTTTTTTTGTGGTGATAATTGTTCCAAAAAGAAGGTAAAGCTTCAGAGTGGGGAAGGATATCTCTGTTGGAAGGAATGTAAAAGCAAGGAGAGGACAAACCAAATCACTGGAAGATGAAGGGGTTTAGAAGGACATGGAGAGACATGGGCATCAACTGGAGTGTCTTGAAACCTGATAAGTTATGAGCGGGGAAGGGAGTAACTGTCTGGGAATTTTCTTGTTTTGGTCTGTACATTCAGAACTGAAGTTTTGAAAATGTGGACCTGATTTACAGGAGAATTAAATTGTTTACATTGCTTGGCCTGTGATACCCATTCTCGTTAGGTTCATCTAACTAGGTATGTAAATTATTTGTTTGCTTTTTTCAAGTTAGAACAGATAGAAAAATATTATCTATCTTTAAATGAACAGGCTAAATCTGAAGTCTGGTGTATTAATGATAGTGTGGCCTATAATTTTCAAAAATACAAAATAATGGTGTTCAGAAGAGTCTTCCTTTTTGGTTGTTGAAGGCCAGATGCTATTCTAACTTGCCTAGTAACTTGGTTGTAGGAAACAATCAAAGGCAGTTGAACAGTGATCCTTCCTGACTTGAAGTGGAATTTTGCAGAGGTCAAATTGAGTTAGGATGCTATCCACTCATTAGTCTTTCAGTAAGCATAATTTTTTTTGTCCTGGGCAGTATCACTGCATTCAGTAGATGCCTGTCACTGGCAGAGGTTTATTTTTAAAAGTGCAAGTTCATTGGTTTGTTTGTTTGTTTTTTTTTCCCCCCCTTTCCCTATTCTATTTTGTTTCTGTCCAATCTGCTTTGTGTGTTCTTTTTTTATGCTTTCTTTTGGTTGTTTTTTTCCCCCCTCTGAATAAATTCATAGTTTTAGTGCTTTGTTTGCATATTATTTTTGCAGTAAATGAGAGCATTCACATTACTTTAGAAATATTAGTTCAAGCTAGGACATCTCATTAAGTTTAATGCAAGGCTTAGGAAGTTACAAATTTGAGTTGTCATTTTAGGCCATCTGCAAATTTATTAAAGACAGAGTGCTCTATTTTGAAGAGGTGTTTTCCTTTCCCTACCTGACTGCTCAGGTTCTGGGAACATGAGCAGGTTGACTGGGCTGGTTTCCTGACATCCCTGTCACCAGGCTTTGCCCTGTGTGCCCAGTCTTGGTTGTTAATTATTACCACTTTCTGAGTGTAAAGCTACATTTGGAATACATTTTGTCTTAAATTAACAGTGTTCAGAGGTTTAAGGGTCTGCTTAGCAGCTTTAAAAGAAGCAGAGAATTGTACCAGAGATTAGGTCAAGGATCTGTGTTAGATTATTCCTTCCCCACAGTCTGTCATGACCAGAAAGGCTTCAGAGCCATAAGCCTTGCTTGCATTTGATCTGGCTGCCAGTTCTGTACAGCATTACCTGTTGCAAAACAGAAAAGAATGGTCCTCTGCTCCTTGGTGTCATTCTGAAGGCATTTAATAGCAAATACTCAAGTTGGTTTATGTTTCAGTCAAGGAATTTTCCACTTGAAATGAGCTCAGTTGAATAGTCCTGTGTTCCTGAGCATGGTTGGGTATGCTAGTCTGGTTCCTACTGCTTTTATGGTTTTATAGTTTATAGTGTGAAGAAAAAGCAAGTTCAAAGTTACTAGTTGTGGGGTTTTGGTTGGTATTTTTTACAGCTTTGGCTGTAATACCCAAAGAGCAGTCTGTAACCCTGAAATGAGAACGTGAGACAGGAAGGGGTTATGCAGAGTACACGATGGTCTCTTTAAATAATAAAAAAACAGTGCTAATATCATTTATTATCTCAAAAGAGAGACTGTGTGACTAGCACCTTATTCTTGTTCCTTTATTTGGCAGCAGCAGGAGATGAGAATAGCCCCAGTATTGGTAGGAGGGAGTGAGGCATCATCTGGGCATCTCTGTAAGGCTGGGAAGAAATGCTGTGAGCAGAGGGCACTCTGAGAGTGTTACAGCAGCTCTTTGAGCACCAAAGAATAAATCCAGTATTAAACCCATGGTTCTGACCCTTCCAGTACTGGCCTGTGATGAGCATCTGTGGGTGTTGAGTTGCTGTGGTAGCTGCCCCTGGGCATGGGGAGCTCCCAGGGCAGTGTCACAGAGGAGTCTCTGCTCTTTTCTCCCCGATTCAGACGCAGACTTGGGGCGCTGCCTCGCAGCAGATGGGCTCTACCTTTACACAACCAACTCAGTGGGCAGAGGAATAAGCAAATTAGGATCTGGATTACATGGCACTTTGAGGTAAGTGACAGCTGAATATTTGCTTTTCTGGAGATCTGTCTTTAAAAAAAAAAAAAAAGAAGTTATTGTTTTGGTTAACCTCTCAGCTGCAGAGTAGAGCATGTTGTGCATTTTCATTGTGGTGTTTTAATGGTCTGGCTTTCTGCAGTGCTGCTTGAGTATGTTTTCTCTACAGTTGTAGAATAATTTAGGTTTGAAAGGGACCTCTGGAGGCTATTTACTCCAACCTCCTGCAAAGAGGTGTACTCCCAGAACAGCAGAATGGAGGAAGTGGGTTTATTCTTTGCTGAGGGGATATACAAAATTTTTGTGACCTTCTTATTCATAGTTGTACCGTGGCTGAATTTGTAAGTATTTGTCTTCTAATTATGTCCTTCATTATATAAATGATCAGTGTAGCTGTGAGTCTCTGCACCTCCTTGCTGCTTTATAGCTTGAAAGTCATGAGGCTATGAAAAATTCTGAGGTTGTGCTTCAAGTCATTTGAAGTAGAAATTGCTGCCTTACACCGACTTGAATTTCAGCTCATCAAAGTTCAGGAATGTGGTTGTAAGTTGTTCTTAGAAAGTAAAACAAACAAACAAAACCAGCACGGGGTTTTAAAGAATTTTAATACTCTGCTTTTTTTTGCCAGAGGTTTTGTGTACTGCCGGAATGAGGAGCTGGAGCCTGGGTGGGTTGCTTTTGGCAACAGCAAACTGCTCCATCGCCCTGTGTCCTTTGATAATAAACCTCACTCCCTTTTCCAGGTGGTGGATCAGCATACCCTTCAGGTAAAGGGAACAGCTCGTGGCAGAGTTGTAGTAGAGTAAGAAAATGTTCTTGTTTAATCACAATCATTCCTAGCTTTAATTGGATTTATCCTTGAAGTCTTTGTTTTTCTTTTTAATTATGGAACTGCCTTTTTATACACCCAGATTACATGTGGATACATGTATATGTACCTGTGTTTATATATACAGGTATGTATATGGGCTTAGGTTGTGCTATATGATGACAGTGTTGTGGGCTTGAGCATAGTATGATCCTGTTGTAAAACAACAGCAAAAAGAACTTGGACTCAAACTGAAAACAATCTTCCTGAGCAGCTTCCTGTACCAAAATTACAAAATTCAGGTATTGTTTCTGATCAAATTGTGTTTTGTAGATAAACAACCGGATTTTTTTTTTATTTTTTTTTTTTTAAACAGTGGATATGCACCTTTGTGTCTTGAAACTGAGACTGTTTGGATTCCCCTTTTCTTCCAAAGTTTCAAGTAACATTTCAGAGAAGTTGCAGAAAGTAGAGAACTCTTTAGCATGTGTATTTTCCTGATGGTGCTGTGGCATGCTCTCAGTCATTGGAGAGGAGATGATCCTTTGATTTTCAGATATGTTAAATGTTTGGATATATAAATTGATTTGTAGGCAGTAGATCCATTTGGTAAACATTCTAGTTTGGACCAAATAGATGTAATAGTGTTATTATGTCCAAAATTAAGCCTCTTCAGGACTGACTGCACTTGATTTAATTTATGTATTTGTTTTTAAGTACCCTGTTAACACTCCTCAAAACAGACTTCAAAATATGAACTGCTAAGGTGCTCTCCTTCTCCTAGGTGTGTCAAATAATCCCAATGCCAGTCAATCACTTCCCAGTTGGCAGCACTATGACCACGGTGCATCTCTCTTCAGATGGCACATATTTCTACTGGATTTGGTCTCCTGCAAGCCTCAATGAAAAAACACCAAAAGGCCACTCAGTCTTTATGGATATTTTTGAACTTATAGTAAGCAAATTCCATGTTTTCTGTGACTCTGGTAGCTTGGCTGCTGTTTCATGGAGTAGTAGCATTTTCAAATCCATGTCTGAGGTTTGAATCTTGGTCTCTGTAGTCTGAACAGCTGTTTGTAATGTCTTTAGGAAATAATTTTGAACAGAAAAGCACTGAGTGGGATGATGGAGCTAGAAGTGGTAGGTTATAGTATTTCAGCTTCTGGAAAATGCCTGATGCTGTAAATCAGTCCTTGTCTTCATTAAGAGATGGATTCTTCAGTAACACAGCCCCTCAAGGTTATTATCTAAGAATATCACTGTTCACACTTTTTTTTGGCTGGGAAGTTATGTAGAGACCTCTTTTTACAAAACTTGCCAGTGAAACATCATTAAAGATACAGGGAGATTAAATATTTTTAAGTAGAGTTCCATAAAGAAAATTAAGATTGTGAAAAGCCTTCTGTCTCTGGGGACAGACAAAACAAAGAGTACTGTATTGAACCACAAAAAACAACAAATATTCATCTCTCTATAACACTTTTTCTTGTAAGAAATTTTTTCCAGCAGAGTTAGAGTTTAAGCTTGTATCCCTACTTGATATATTGTGCTGTTGAATTTTCCTGTTCAGCTGAGGTAATCTGTCTCCTACCGAGTTCAGCATCTAAAAGTATTTTTTTTTCCTCCATATTAATAGGTAGAAAATGGCATCTGTATAGCAAATCCTCTGCAGGAACGCATCATACTAATGAGAAAAGAGGGGGAATCTGCAAAGAGTATAAATGAGATGCTTCTGAGTAGGCTGTCCAGGTATCGAGCTTCCCCATCAGCAACCCTGGCAGCTCTCACTGGCTCCACCATCTCCAACACACTGAAGGAAGACCAAGCAGGTCAGAAGAGGTTTTACTGACTCAATAATTTTTCATGGTTTGTTTCTTAACACACTTAATATCAGTTCTACTCTTTACTAACATGATTAAAAAAAAAAAAGTACGATTTTTTTTTTTCCAAAATAAGTCTTTGAATTATATATATTCACTATTTGCTTAATGAATTACAAGTTCCTTTGCTAAATTAGGCACTGATTGTGAAAAAAAAGTTTCAAACTGGGCAGAATACTTGTAGCACCCTTTCCCCCCCCCACATATTCAGCTTATGCCACACATGATCAGACTGGTGATTTCTCTGCTCAGCTGGGCTTCTAATTGTTGTGTAAAACTAGAAGCCCAGTTTAAAAACAAATCAAAACAAACAAAACAAAACAAAAACAAACAAACAAAAGAAAAAGGAATTAATGTTTTGCAATTAAGCTGAAAATTATAAATTGAAGATAATTTTGCTTTTTTTGAGGTAAATTGCAAACTGTTGGCATATTCTTTTCTGGGCTTACTGAAAGTACCCAGGTTATTCAGGAAATCCTGAATGAACAGCATTGATGGCTTTCAGGATGACCTGTAGCTCTGTAAGAACGGTCTTAAGATGTTATTCAGTGTATCCTGAATTAATTCTCATCTTCCTTCATAATTTCATGAGTTTTCTTTCTTCAATTTCAAACAATGAGAGGTATTTCTATAAAAATAAAGTCTACAGGGAATTGATAAGCTTACAGGGGAATTGGCAAAGAGAGAGCATGAAGAGCTATTTTAAAGGCTAAGTTATGCCAGTTGACAACTAGAGTGCTACAGAAGAAAAAGAATAAGTGGTTATTCTTGGCTAATTCTTTAGTCAGTGCTCAGAAAAGTGTTGCTCAGCTGTGGCAGGAGCTGGATCACTATGACTGTATAAGTTTTGTGTGGAGCAGGAGAACTTAAAATAGTAAATGCGTAGTGAATCTCAAGTGATGTCTCTGTTCTGAGATTCTTTGGCTCTGAGGTACTGCTTTCAATCTGTTTATCACCATACAATGCTTAAAACAGTTTTGTTTATACTTAAATGTTAGGCTCCAGATTTTCCTGGTTTGGAAACTAGGGATTACTGTACTTTTGTTTGTGGTTTGTTTTGTTTTTGGTTTTTTTTTTAAAAGAAGATGTTCTGTTAGCTAAATAACCTGTGAAACTGCTTGAATCCTTCTGGGGCTTCATGCTGAATGTGTGGGATTCTGACACTACTCCTATCTACAACTTCTAAATGCTGCAAGATGTAGCTTAAATGGATTTCCATATTGATTTCTTTGCAGCCCTAAATATAAATCTGCCTCGTTTGATGATAAAAGGCACAGTATTGAATGTTATGAAGAAAAAGGTGTTTGTTTTATATTTTCCTGCTTAATATTTCAGCTGCAAACACTAGCTGTGGACTGCCACTGAAGATGTTGAGGAAGACCCCAATATACACATGTGGGACATACCTGGTGATGTTGGTCCCTCCCCCAGGTGGATCAGGCAGCTCTGCAACACGCTCACTCTTTGGAGGAACAAGTGCTTTGTCATCCTTAAAAAGTAAGCCAGATAGATTAGTGGCAGGGTTTAAGTCCTGGGCTTCCTGAAAGGAAATAAACTTCTCAGACATTTATTGGAGATTTTTTTTCTCTGTAGTTCTGGCTTCAAGCTTGGTGTTCAACATTTCTGATGGGCAGTTCACCAGCAGAGCAGATCTCATTGATGCTGCAGGAAGTTCACTTGGACGTGGTGCTCTAGTTCCAGGACTTGGTAAGACACAAATCTCTTTTCTGGGAATATTTCAGAACTAGCTATATCCAACCCTTTGGTTCTAAGGAATCTTACCTGGATTTTAATGTGCAGTAGGCAACTCAGCAGCTGGGGGGGTGGGTTTTCACATCTGTGGTGACATTTTTTAAATTAAATGTTTTTGAAAGTTCAGAACTCCCTGAAGGTATTTCCAGTGCCTTGCTTTTGCAGTTTCAGCTGCACACAAGCTTAGGAAAATGTTTTCTGCTTCAGAAAATATATCTTGAAAGATTGCTTAGGCTGTAAGGTGCTGCAAAGTTCCAAGTAACTTAGCCCCACGTTTGAAAATGCATACATGCATCTTAGCTGGAAAGACACTGTAGATATTTCTGCCTCAGCCCTTTGTTAAGGATTCTCCTTTTGATGTTTTCCATTCCATTTAATTGTTATTAAATTGTTGTCACCTGACAGAGAACTCTTACAGCAAATAATTTGGGGTCATATCTGCCATAAAAATACTTTGGTCTGGTTTTCTAACAAATATTTTAAAACTGGATGTGCAAAATATTTTCCCTAGGTGCTTGTTATGATACTATGAATAACATGATATGGACGTGCTCCAATGATTACATTGATCAGTGGTGCAATCCTGGGAACCAGGCATTCCACTGTGTCTGTCAGAGACTGGGAGTGAGCCATGTCATCACAGAGCCCAAAGGTGAGGGAAGCTTACAGGTCAGCATTTTACACAAAGTGGAGGTGAAATGTGTGATGTTCATAGGATAAATATTCAGAAACTACCTTGTGAAGCTGTTAAAAGTCCAGTTCATTCTTGAGCAGGAGTTTATAAATGTTGCTCATGGTTTACCTTCCCTTTAAGAAAGGAAAAAGCATAAAGCAAGATGGTTTTGGAAGTTTCCAGGTTCTTGCTCCCTTTAGGACATTAAAAAAGGAGTTTGGGTAATTCTTTTGTCCTGTGGGCAGGTGTCCTGGAGTTAGAGGTGGTGATTTTATTTGCAGACAGCATTTGAACAGTTTTTCTTTTTTCTAGGGGATGCAACAACCACAAATGAGGTTATTAACCAGTTACTGCACCATGTTGGTGCCATGTGTATCCACCAACTCAACCTCCTTGCAGCCAGCAACAATCTTCCCATAACAAATTTTTTGGGCAAGCAACATCCAATTGAAGCACATCATCTCAGCAGTATTTGTGACATCATGGAGAAAGCCATGGTGAATGGAGACACCTGTATCATACGCTGCATCCTGGTTGTCTTTCAGGTACAAGAACATCTCCAGTTTACAGGCAGTTTTAGTGGCTTTTTTCTTCTCCATTGTATTCAAATCAATGGAGATTTAGCAGTGCCTTTGCAGTGTCTTGTACACCCATAATTTATACAGCCCTAATTTAAATGTATTATTGCCACCTTTGCAGATTAAAAGAAAATCCAGAGAGGTTTCTTCCTTCTTTCTTTTTTTTTTTTTTCCTTTGGATACAAAGTCAGTTTCTGGCTCTAAGACTTCCAGTGACCTAGACAAATAGTTTGAGAAAGAGACTGCAGGAAAATTGTTAATGTGAGCAATTTTAAAGTTTTTTAATATAGCTGTGTTTAATCTTTTCTTAGGTGGTTTTTAAATTTTTCTTCAGCCCACAAACTGAGAGAAACAGAGATATTGTTAGGAGGTCTGGCCTCCTACTCTGGCAGTTGCTGATGGCACCAAGGGATCAGATTTGCTCTGAAATTCAGAAGGAGGTTTGCCTGGCTATTAGGTAAGGATCTGTTTTGTCAAATTAAACATGACTTAGATTTTAGACTATCTGAAAGTGCTGCAACAAGTGAACAGTCAAATTGGATTCAGCAGTTTGTTTTTAAATCAATATGATAGAATTTTATAGTGTGTTTGTCTTGATGACAGTGAAATAACAGATAGTAATTACCTCCTATGCTGCTTTTGTTGCTTTTTATTAGCACTCTTTAGGGTTTTTTTTTTTAATGCTTATTATAGTATAGCTGTTAAATTCAGGCAGTTTCTGCATTCCATTCATGACCATTTAGTCCATATGGATTATTGGTGTTCTGGAGAAGGCAAAGCTCATGTTGTCAGCTGTTATACCAGGGTTTCAAGTGACAATACTGAAATTCTCCTAAACTAAAGGAATGTGAGGAGAAGCAGAATGCATAATAGTTGAGGAATGCTCTCAGACTGAAGGGCCAGGGAAAAACACTGGCAGGGGAGGAGAACTCTTTGGAAAAAGTCAAGTTTGTGTCTGGAAAAAAGGAATCTGCTTTGGTAGAAGAGTGGGCTGGTACACCAGGTCATCAAACACTTGGAACAGGGTAGTTGCTTTAGCTCCACATCCCTTTTGCTACTGCATCTTCTAACCTCCTGCTGTGTGATTTCCTTTCTCCAGCTTGTCAGTGCAGCAGAATGAGTAAGTACAGGGAAGTGAGCAAAAAGTGTGGTTGTGTATCACAAAAAATGAAATAATGTAAATATCAAGGACAAAGGATGTCTGAGACAGCATTCCAAGTACAAATATAATCTTCTTTCAAGTGGGAAGTCCTCCAGAATTTGAGAACAGAGTCTTCAGAAGATCAACCTGCATTTCTTTTTTTTGTGTGTGAATCATGGCATTCCAAATTTCAATGGCTTTTTGCAGCTCAAGTAGTGAGTGAAGAATAGTGTATCTTTAGTATGATTATCTATCATTTCCAGCTTGCTTTCTGACAGGGAAAAGTGTATCCTGTCAACTGTATAAACAGCTGCTGCATTTTTTCTTTGTTTAACCCTCTATCCTCCAATGATTTGTAAAAAACCACCAGAGGTAGTGATCAGGTAACAGCTCCTTGCTGCTCTTTTCTTGTTGGGGGATTCTGATACCAATGGCAACCTCAATGTGTGGTAACTTTTCCTGATGTTTGTATCACAAGTTGGTCAGCATGAGCCAAAGGGAAGCTGGAATAATATCTGCTCTCAGTGTGAAGCTGAAAAGCATACTAGTTTTCTTCTCTCTGAGTGTTATTTAGAAGGCAAAAGAAAAGAAGCCAATGTGTTTCAACACTTCAGACTGTCAAAAATACTCTTTGAGTTATTGTGGTCCTCTGTTTTGATGTGATAATTCACATAGGAAGGACAAAGTTCATCAACAGTTAAAGGGGAAAAAATATCTCCATAAGGAGTATTTATGCAAAGCTGTCTTGCTTCCAAAATCTGGAATCTTCTGCTTAGCTCAAACTAAGACTTCTTTAGGGAGCCAGTCTTTAATAAGTATCAAATTGTAAAGTAGTGACTTCTTGATTAGTCTCTTGCATTTTCCATTGTTCTTGTCACAGATAAACCACAGCTCCTACCCCATCACCAGAGCTGAGTTGTTCTCTTAAGCCCTCATCCATTTTTTTGGCATAAGTCTGTTTCTTGAAAAAAAATGGTTGTGCTGTCACATACAAGGGATTATTGTGGAGTTTCAGCAAATAGCTGTTGAAGAAGTTTTGGGACCTAGACAGAAAAATACAGTTGATTATGAGGGATTTCTGGAGAAAGCAGCTTCTTGTTTGATGAGTTCCATAGCTTCACCACTACCCAGTCATGTTGTGTGTTATGTGTCAGGTACCAAGCTGAGATACTCTGACACCATTTTTCAAGTGTCCATTGAAATCATTTTGTTCACTTTTCAATACATAAAGTCATACGTGGTTTTATTTTTTTTTCTTTAGCTCTGGTTTAAATATCCTGTATCCTGGAGAAGCAGAAATCAATAATTTATTGAAATTGGTCTTAACTGAAGGTGAGAATGTTGTATTAACGTGTGAGAGTATTTTGGTTTGGGGTTTGTTGGTTTGTTTGTTTGTTTGTTTTACTTGAAAACAGAAAATGAAAATAGCTAACCTCTGGAGGGCAAACAGTTCAGAATATAGAGCACTAGGCTAATTTAAACTCATCCTATTCTAGGAAATTCTAGAATGCTTCAAATTCTGAAGCTGCCTTCTGGATGGCTACATACTCCAGCTTATGTTAGGTGAAGGAAAGAAAAATTTGTCTTAATTAGGGAACTATTTGAAGTTGAAAAAGGATTAAAGTTCTCTTTTGTCACTATTAGTGATTATTGCTTCTTGTCCTGGTTAGCAGTCAGGGTTACCTGTGGCAATTACCCAGTAACCTGAGGTCCTTAGTGAAAGTTTAATAATCCACTTGCATTCCCCATGAAATGGGAGTCTGGAGTTAGGAGCAGCTGATGCACAGTTATTTGTTACTTCATAGGAACGTGATCATGCATCAAAACCTCTGGAATTTAAACCAGTGCTGTGTGCAGTCAGTTTTAACACTCTGTAATATCAACAGGGACTTGGGTTACACTGTAAATACAGTAATTTCTGACAAGTGGCCTATATAAAGCAAGATATCTGAGGAAAGAAACAAATTAATTCTGTAAAATGCTGTTTTGCAAAAGTTTTTGCATTTTATTTTAGGAGAGAGAAATAGTGGTCTCTCTCAGCTGCGTGATGTCATCCTGACTAATTTAGCTGACCAGCTACAGAACAACAGATTTGGAAGTGAAGATGATGATCATTATAGGTAACATTCAACACCCACCTCCTCCCCATTCATAATGCATGTTTCTGTTACTGGCTTTAGGTAAACTTGCATAAAATTCTGCTAATTTGCTTGTTATCTTCCTGCCAGTGTGACCTGAAATCCTATCTTTGTGTCTGTAGTGGGTAGAATTTCATTAGGACAAGGGAGGACAAGGTTTGACATTTTAGGGGCAGCTTTGGAGACTTCTGTGCAGACTTAGGTTTGGATTCCCCTTGTGGGAATGTGTCTGGTAAATGTGGGTGATGACTCAGAAGTACTGTGATGTGACATTGCCCTCCATGTCCCTGCACTAGGTGACTTTCCAGCAGTGAAAGTGTCCAGCTCTGGTACCTGTTCAAGCTGGGAGGAGTCATTAAAAGTCATGGATTTGTATCAGTGCAGTGCAGGAAGTCTCCAGGAATCTGTTGCAGTAATTGTTGTTCAACATTTCAGACCTGGTTTCTTTTGTGTCTGAATTTCTGAAGTCAAACAGATACTTGGTTTGGTTTCACTTAATTTGTGACACAGCTGTTGGGATGAGCTGTACAAAATACACATAATTAGACCATTAACATTTTGCCTCTTTCTTGCATTTTTTGAAGACTAAATGATGAGCTGTTGCACTACATTCTCAAGATTGTTGTCCGAGAATCTTGTGTCTTAATCACCAAGTGCCAAACTGTATCTAAAGATGATTTTCAAAGGCTTCTTTCAACTGTGCCTGTAAGTAAAATGTATTTTGATGAAAGCTCATTTGCCTTTGGCTTCTTTTCCTCCTTAAATCCACCGTCTTCACTGAGTATATAGAGGTGAAACTTTTGTAGTTGTGTGCCCTGACAAGTACAAGACATGAATGTCCTTTGCTTATGCTGTGCAAGGAAGGGAGAAACAATTTTACAGCAAAGTAAATCATGCAGTAATGCTAAAACAGTTTATATGGATATTGGATATATTTTCCAAATGCTTTGGGAGCTGTTTCAACTTAAAGGGAGTTTGTGTATCCCACTCTTCAAAGCATTACAACAAATTAAAAACCAAAAAAGCTCCTTCTAGGGTCGTGTACAATGATTCATACAAGCAGAAAGGATTAAAATCTACAGATGAAGAAGAGTGAAAGTTAACATTATTTAATGGTGGATGTTTCCAGCAGGATTAGGTCTGGTGTGGGAGGTGAGGCCTCTGAGCTTGCATGCAAACAAGTGAACAGAAAGTCATGGCCTGCAGGAGGCTGTGAGGGGAGTAGCATGAGACCAGCACTTCCAGGACCATGAATTAAATTGAGCCCAGTGGCTGCAGTACCTTTTAAGAATTCATTACTGTTACAGTACTTGAATCTGATGCTAATGTTCCATACCTGAATGAAATGGTACTGCTGCTTTATCTGTTTTGCCAGTTGCTTCACAAAATACAGGGGTCTGCAACCAGTTTTTTCTCTTAAATACCAATTAACAAGCTCATGATAAATCAGCAGAAAAATTCCTACTCTAAGGAACTTATATTTTTACTTTTGCTTGTCCTTTCCCTCAGCTTTTTTCTCTTATGTTTCAATGTGCAGGGATTGCCTGAATCAAGGCTGCTTAAAGGGTGTAGGTAATGTAAAGTGTGCTTGTTTATGTTCAAGGCTGCATCTTCCTGCTTGCGGTACCTGATGGCTGTACAGAACCACCTCCTCAGTAACACTATTTTGATTAAACCTGATGAAAATGATGACAGTGACAGCTCCTTGCAGGGAGAGACATTGAAGGTACAGGTAAACACCAAGTTTTATTCTAGCATGGCCCTCTACAGTCAGTGTTCCTGTGACACCTCTTGTTTCTTCTATGCATTCTATTTTACACTGGTTTGTTGGTTCATTTCTTCTTGATGGAGTTAAATAACTGTAGATAGTTGGGCTTTTTCTCCTGTTCTCCAGCTGAAGTCTGCAATTGTTCTGGGTCAGTATTGCAGTTTGGGCTCACTTCCCTTCATAAATACACAGCTAGTGAGGTTTAAAATGTGTTTTAATTGATATGGGCTAGTAAGAAAATTCATGTGCCAGGCATCTCTTCTGGAGATGCTACCCACTCACTTTTTTTTCTCCAAATGACTTAGGTGGTCCTTGAAAAAGTATTTTTCAGGTTTAAATAGGAAAGGGTTTCCTTGCTTACCTTACCTGGCTTCTGCTTTTTCTCAGTTTTAACTTCCAAAGCTTACATAGAGCAACCTACATTTGTTGTCTGAATTAGCAGGAATAATGTATCTGACAAGGAAACTGTTAGAGGACAAGGTTTGCAGACAGGGATTGTTTTGTTGGTGTAAAGTTTATTAAAATGGTGTCATTCTGTGTTACTGCTGGAATAGTCTTGAGTGAGCTCCTAGCAGCCAGGTTTGTCCTTGCATGCAGACTGTCACCCAAGCTGGTTTTGAACCAGTAATGATCCTTCTGTAATGGTCCTTCTGAATTCCTGGTATTGTTTGTGAAGCTGGTTGTGTCTGCTGCTCTTGAGACTTTGTGTGCTTGTACTTTGCTGCAGTTGAAAGCTATTTGTTCAGGCTCATTGAGTAAATGCTAAATATTGTAGTACTTTTCTTGTCTCACTATTCACCCATGTTTTCATTGTTCAGTTTCTCTCTCTACAGTGCTCCTCATACCTGCTAGGACATTCTGTCACCAATGCTGTACCTTGGCTGGCTGACAGCTCTCCTGTGCTGGACTTGGGTGTTCCTTCCCTCTAGAAACTGGATGTGCATCCTGTGTGATATGCACCTAGTTTCTCCCAGCACTTTGGGGCTTAGCATTAATCAAATTAAGTCTTGGATGAATCTTCTGCTGCAGGCCTGCCAGGTCACATTATCATTATCTTAATTTGGAAATCCATCGTTTTGTTCTGTTGTCCTTTTTTTTTGTTTGTTTTTTTTTTTTAAAATTATTCTCTAAGAATTTCAGTATCCTGTAACTCTTTTTGTACCTAGGAGCTGAAGACCAGCATTTTGTCTCTTGCAACACAAATTCTGACAGGATGTGATGAAGTCTTAGAAATGCTGCAACAAGTCACTACTGCACTAATAAACAGTGACATTTCTGATAGGGAGCAAAGGTAAGACAAGTGTGAGTCTGCTAACTTGAAAATAGGAAACTGTTGCTTTTTATGGCTTGCTGTACAAGCACTCAGCATTCCTTGTTTGTTATGTGCTTGAGCTTTCAATGTATAGAATTTTTTTCTTATTATAGCATTTGCTTAGCACTTATCTTTTTGAATAATTTAGAATCAGACTCTCCATGTCAGTGCTACCAGCTCGATGATCTATAAGAACTTGAAATTGGTGAGGTTTGAGTCAGTGACAGTGGTATCTGGCAGCAGGGTAACTGGAAACTGTAGTTAGTCAGCTGGGAATATTTCTGTAAGCTCTTTTTTTGTTATTTTAAAATTCCTGACTATTATATCTCTATAAGCTGGACTCAATATTTTATCCATGATGTTGTGTCAATATCCTGTGTGTTTCATCAAATCATCTTCCTCCCTGTCTCCCCTCCATTTAAAAATATGTGTTGGGAATGGGATGTAGACAAAGGCTGTGAACCTTTTCTCTGGTTAAACAAACACCTCCCTCTCCCAGCTGCATCTCAGGCTTCACATCTATGCTTCTCTGTGCCCATGAGATTAGTTTTGTTTATTGACAGTAGACAATTCCTTTGAGATATTTTCAGATGGGTTTCGTGCTCAAGTATATTTTTGTAGATGCAGATTCTTTTAAAGGACTTTGAGCTATGTGTGCAAGGAGCCTCATACACATGCTGAACAAATATATTTGTGTTTGATGTGGCTTTCATCCTGTGCCCAGGGGAACTTATCATTTTCTAAGTAATTATTATACTCTTGATTTACTGTCTTCTGGTCTAGCACCATTTGGTAAGGATTGGCAGCAAGGATGATCACACTCTGGAGAAATTCTGATGGTTTCAAGATATTATGATTTTTTGGCTTGTTTGTTTTTTGGGGGTTTGGGGTTTTTTCATGTAAAATGCAAGTGTTCTCTGCTGAGTTTTGAACTGCCTGCTTACACAGTCTGTTACAAGATTAAACAGCTGACTAAAAATAGTAGTGATACTCTATGAAAGCAGTTGATGCTATATAAACCTTGACTCTACTTACAGATTAAAAGGCCTGGAGCAAATCACAAAAGCCACTATGCTTGGTCATCTGCTTCCTGTCCTCCTGACATCTCTGATGCATCCAAATTTGCAGACTCTGACCATGGCTGATGCCTTGATGCCTCAGCTGGTGCAGCTGGTCCTTTACACAAGTCAGGTAGGCTCTTTTTGTCAGCAATTCTCTGCAAAGGAAAAAAAAAACAGATGTGACATGCATGTTCTACCATGCTGTAGACCTTGGTCAACTTTCTGCAGTAAGTGACCCACAGATCATAGTTTAAAAATTGCTCAACAGCTGCAAAAGCTGCTGGTGTTGGATATTGAATTTGACTTGGTACAGCAGCTACATAGCAAGGATTTATTGTCAATCACAACGTGCAGCTTGGTGAATATATTCCAAGAATGAGATGGATCTTCAAGTGAGTTGTTGTTTGCATGTGACTAATGCTGTGTGTTTTGTGCCACAGACTGCACTGCTGCTTAAAACTCAGTCTCCAGTTTTCTCAGAACTGAACAGTTCTCCCAGTGGTGCATCTGAACAGAAAGGGAAGCTGTTACCTGATGAGAGGTGATATTCTTTACGTTTGAGTCTTTCCATGGATTACAGTATCTTAGCTGTAATGGCCATTTGACCCTTGCTGTGGGATAAATTTTAAAGCAGCAACCTTTTTATTGTTAAAAGCAAGGCTGTAATGGTTTGTAAGGCTCTCTTGGAGAAATCTAAAGCTTTACAGAAGGCAATTTGATCTAATTTTTTTTTGCCTCTAGAATTAAATTATTAGTATCTGCATGTTGTTTGTAGAGGGTATGGCTTGCTTTGATTTCTCCCCTCACCTCAAACATTAAGAATTAATTCTAATTGTTCCTCTTGCAATAAATCAGATTAAGGAAGACCATAATGAGAATATGTAAATTGCTCTGGCAACATGAGATAAAACTACTGGATGGATATTAAATGGTTTCATTTGCACACAAAAGTGTAGCAGTTTTAAATCCTGTGTCTCAGCTCAAAGTTACACAGTTTCTGCTTAGAAACAGAAACAGGCAGCTAAATTAAATTTAAAAATGCTTATCACAGCCCTTTGCAGTGTTGCAGAACTTGTATTATTGAACAGCTAGTGATAATGTGTAATACCCTGTGTGAAGAATTTGTAGAATTTATTTTCAATCCTCCTCCAAGTGCTCAGTTTCAGTGAAACATCAGGCATGTTGGTTTATGACAGAGTAATCAGGTTTGGGTACTGTCCCAGGAGACAGGTTTTATTTTTTTATGCTATCAATCCGTATGTAGCACCATTTAATTTTTGCTTATGGTGCTACTTAGCTCTTTACCATTATTTGGAAATGGGAAAGCAGAGGGAGAAGTTCCAATCTGACAGCTCAGAGACTGCTGTAGTTATTTCCACGAGGAGTCAGTGCTTTGTGTTGCAGTTCTGAGAGGTGATTTGAAGGACTGTTTGATGTCTGAACACAACCCGGGTGTGGGATTTTCAGGGCTAATTTTTCACTCTGGTTTCAGAATGCTGGAAGAGAAAGAAGAGCCAGGTTTTCTCACTGGTTTGAAGATCCCTGCTCCCTGGGCTGCTGGGAAGACTGTAGAAACAGTTCATCCTGTCAGGGATAACTATAAATTTAAAGAAACTGTACACATCCCAGGAGCCCGCTGTCTGTATCTCAGATTTGACAACAGATGTTCTTCACAGTATGACTATGATAAGGTAAGCAAGGATCAATTCAGAAATTTTTTCCTTTGGATATGTTTCCACCAGCAACACTTCCCATTTTCATCTTTTCTGCCTCACGACTTGGGTGGCACCTTCTCTGCAGTGCTCAGAATAATGCAGGAGGGTTTTATTGATAGGGCTTACTAGTGGGCACTGCCATGTCACAGTTTCCTTACTGCAAGGCTGTAAAGTACAGGGATGCAAAGAGGTTCCTTCTTGTGTGGCACAAGTGTGAGTAACTTTTAAAAAGAGTTCTTAAGTTTCATCTTTAGGGTAGACATAACTAAATGATAGGAAAGGTAAAAAAGACCTCTTTGACATGAAGAGGCAGGGTAGTGAAGATAAATGGTTCATGCTTAAGTGCAAATACTCTTGAAGAAATAATAAAAAAATAATATCTATTTAATTCTTCTTGCATATTGTTATTAATACCCAGTGATGAGTTCAATGTTTAAAGCCTATCAATTATGAGGATCTCTTGCTAAGAGGCTCTGTAATTAGGAAGTTTTCTCAAAAGCTGTACCAAGTTCTGGTTCTTAGGAGAAACCCAGGTTCCAGAGGTGTTGGTTTGGGAGGGAGTTGTTCTGGGTTTTTCCCCTCAGAAAGTAATACTGTATTTTTTTAAAGTTCATTCCATGATGGTTCAGGTTGTCCAAGTTTGACTTCCTTCTCATTTTGCTGTTGAGAATGAGCTTTCCTTATTTCTCAGATTTTAATCTAGCTGCCTACTATGTACGTCAGCAGTTTGTTTACAGTATGCAGGACTGGAAAAGCTCCTTTATTTATTCCCCTGGTGATAAATGGCTTGTTTGCACGGATTAATATGAACAAGTATTTTCAATTTCAAGAACCCAACTAATAGCACTTACTTACTTTGCATAATCAGAGAGCTACTTGTGCTGCTTAATAATTGTTGCCATATGTTCTTCAACAAGTCGTGTGATACTCCTGTTAATTATTTATAAGCATATTTAATACTAAGGTCACTGATTAATGGTTAAACTCCTTCAGAAAACTTTGGGCCTTGAGTCACTGACAAAATATAGAGTTTTATGGGAGCAGGATCAGTCCACTTACGAGTAGAGAGGCAGTTCTGTCCTGCTGAGCTCAGCAGCAGGACTGGGAGTCAGGATTTCTCCTGATTTCTGCTCCCAGTTCCTCTGCTGACTTGCTGTGTGACCCTGGGGGCAAGTAATTCAGTTTCCTCCCTGCCTCAGTTTCCCCATCTGTAAAATGGGGATAATAATACTTGCCTACTCACCTCACAGGGCTGTTGTGAGGAGTTGTTAATGTTGATAAAGCGCTTTGGAAAGAGCAAGCGCGGTGTCAGTGCTAAGTATTATTATTATTATTAGATTTTCTTGTTTTTCTCTTACAGTCTAACAGTGTATTTTATGTTTTGAAGTTGGTGATCTATGCTGGTCCTAACACAAACAGTAGGAAGGTTGCTGAGTATGGAGGCAATACACTGGGATATGGCAGCCGTAGTGTCTTAGGAACTGGTTGGCCGAAAGACTTAGTAAAGGTACAGTATTACAACAATATTTCACATAGAAAAAAAAAAATCCCCTTCAGAACCTGTGTCGAGTTCATTGTAACCCTTACAGCAATCAAGACCAAGCTTTTAAGTGTATGGTTATCCTTGATGAGGTCACTTCAGTGGGCTGTTTTGTCCTTGGGGAATAACCTTAAACTCCACTGTGTCTTGTGTGTGGTGCTTCTCTTTGAGCTTATCTTGTTCTGTTATGTCTTACTGGAATTGATTATGAGGGTGTTTTGGTCCTGGAGGCACTACTGGTCTCAAATTATATCTTCCTAGGAGAAATTCTTGCAGGGTCTGTGCTTATTTTCTCAAGGTCTGTGGGCATGACTGCATTTTTTTAACAATAACCCACAAATATAACAACTGTAGCAGCTTTCTAAAACTTTGTGCGGTGTTTTAAAATTGCATTGAATGCTTTTTCAAATAAAACTAAGACAGAAAAATCTCTCAAGCTTTTTGAATCTTTAGTTGTTCAATAATTTTGGAGTATGTTCTCTCAGATTGTTTGCAGTAGGATTTTTTTTTTCCTCTGATATGTTTGTGCTGCTACATTGTCACAGATCAAAACTGGACTGATACACACAACAAAAATATAATTTCAAAAAGAAAGACAGGTAGTAATTAGCTGGAAAGCAATTTCAGACAAGCACTTTTTTCTTCACATTTCATGGAATTTATTTTTCAGACCTAGGTTCTGATAGTGCTCTTTTAGCAAACTCTTAATGTGTCAACATTTTTCTTGAAGAGCTTCTCTGTCTTCCCTCAGAAAGAGAACTATTGATTATTGCAGGGTTTCTTGCAGACAAATAATGAAAATATTTTGATGAAAATCAAGGCCAAGTGACACAGACTGATAAATTCTACTTTTGATTTAAGAACTATGTTGGGGTTTTTGTGTTACTGTGGGTAGCCAGCAGCAAAATTAAAATCAAATTTCCATTAAAAGATATTCTTACAAAAAGGGAAGGCTCTTAAATCAGATTATAGAATTGGAGATAGAAATACTGAGAACTCATTAATCCATAAAAGAAGCCACTTTGATGAAAAGCCTGTTTGTTTGCCTTGGTTCTTAAATGTCTCTTTTGTTTGTTTGTTTTTCTTTTTCTCCTCTTCCCTCTCAAAATGTGAAGGTGGAGGGAGATACAGTCACCTTCTCCTTTGAAATGCGGAGTGGCCGTGAGCACAACACTCCAGACAAAGCCATGTGGGGCTTTGCCTGCACTGTTCGCGCACAGGTACTCACATGGGAGAGGTTCAGCTTCCCCTTCTCTTCTCTCTTACACACTGCAGATCCAATAGAAATATTCCTCCAAGTTGGAAGGTAACATGGGAAATGTAAAAGAGTGATAGGTACTTATTTTGGCAGTAAGAAATAATTTTCTTGCAATGTAAAGGACAGAAGTTTCAGGTGTCTGGCTTCCCTGTGGCGTGGTTTGTTGCATGCAGAGGGATTTATGAAGACAGGTATCACCAAGTATGTCTTACCCAGCTCTTGTCATTGGTGCTGGACTTGGCTGAAGACATTTCAGTATCTCTGGCTGCTTGCAGGTCAGGATTTCTTTGGAGAGATGAGACAAATACAAAGAAACTTGAATCCCACTTCACTGGGCAGCTTAGGACTAGATCTGTGAGATGGCAGAAAATGACTGAACTAAGACCAAATTTACCTTTTGTTTTCTTTCTTGGTTCAGGAAAATAGTGTTTAAATCCTTCATTTCCTGTCTTGAGGTGTTCTTATATATTACTTTAAGTTGTTAAAGCATTTTTAAATATGCCCCTGTGTAAGAGACATATGAGATACCTGTAAATATCTTAGATAGGATTATATATAAAAATCTAAAATCTTCTATCTGAAAATATATTGGGGGAGAACTTCATGGTTGATTGATTAGTGCAACTTGTCACTGTTCCTACTCCAGGAGTCCTCAGAGGATGTGTCAGGAGGTTTGCCCTTCCTGGTTGACCTGGCACTTGGCCTTTCTGTGTTAGCTTGTTCCATGCTGCGAATACTGTACAATGGACCTGAAATTACCAAAGATGAAGAAACCTGCCAAGAGCTCTTAAGATCAAAACTATTACAAAGGTAAAAAAAATAAAATAATTAATCTGAGTTCCCATGTGGAATTTTTTTCTGAGGGCAGGTGACTTTTTAGTTGTGCAAGTGTCTTGTGTTGTAAGCTGATGGTTTTGATAACTTTTCCTGCAGTTTGTTGTTAGTTTTGTGTTGCTTAAAACTAAGGGAGCATTCTGTAGAGTAGATGTTTTCTTTAGAGTGAGTAGAAGAGGATAAAAACACAGTCTGTCTTTGTAAGGTGTTGTTTGACTTGTGTCTTTCTAAATAATGATGGATAGTGAGGGGGGAAAAACCCACAATTAAAGACCTCTGTTCATCTGTTCTATTTATTTTCCAGGTGCCAGTGGCAGGTGGAAGCTAATGGTGTAATATCTCCAGCCCTTACACCGAGTCCTTCTCCATTGCCTCTTACTATAGATGAAGACAGAGAATTTACATATCCTTCTGATGTTCTGGTGCCTCCAGTTGGTCACTATTTTGATCTGCCTAGGATTAGGCTGCCTCCAGGAATCATGATAAAACTCAGGGAAATTTCTGGACGTGCTCGGCCTCAATTTAGACCCAGTATAAAGTAAGTAGTCATTGTTTCTCTCTGGTTTGCTAACTTGACTTTTCCTCTTCAAAATGCTTGGTGACAAAGTAAGTGAGCTGAAAAAGCAGCAGAGAGGATGCAGCATGCCTGTCGTGTGTGACAGTGTGCATTTAATATTCTGTAAATATTTGTTTGTGAATTGTAAAGATGAAAAGCTTGTTTGTTGCTCTTGCTTAATCAGTTTGGCTTTACCTCTAACCCTAGGGAGGTGATTCAGCCAGAAGTAATGGAGGAGATGGTAGTTTCATGTGTGATTAAACATTTGAATTTGGTTGATGCACTCCAGTCCCTGATAAATTTCCAGTATCAGGAAGAACATGCTGAAGAATATGATTTACTTTGTAAAATCATGGGAGAGACCTTTAAGAAGCTAAATGCCATGGAGAGACAATTGCAGGTAAATATAAAATTACTTCAAAAAACAGTTGACTATTTTGATGATAAAGATGTATGAACAGCATGTTAGAAACATCAAAATGCAAAATGTGCTCAGATTTCTTCTTTGAAGGTCTCTTCTTAAGATGAGCAACTGCAATAAGTGTTACTTCTGTCACTTTGTTAGAGTGTGGCTGAGCTGGAGCAGAAATGGCAGAATGAGGTAGATGATGCCATTCATGGGAGGCTGGAGAACAATGTCCCATTCTTCTATGATTATCACTTCAATGAGGTAAGCACTGGGGCTGCTGTGTGCTCGTGCTTCATGCTGCTCTCTCAATACAACATTCATCCTTTTCCTTTGCTTTGTTTAGAGCAAGATGAAAGAGCTGGAACTTCTGTGTTCTATGAAAGAAGTTTCTTTTGATGGAAGTGATCTGGAGAATGTGGTCCTGGCATTAAGGTTAGTGGCTGGCTGTGAAGTGTGCCATTTAGGCAAGGTACTGGGAAGATGGGCAATGTTGGGCAACTGTGGCTTTTCAGTGAGTTCCAAAAGCAGGTGTGTGGGCCTAAAGTTGCATGTGTACATAAGTGCTTCTTGAAGTAGGCACTTGAATCTCATTTTACCCTGTGACACTTCATGATGTGAAACAGAAGCTGGCACCATATGTTTTGAAAATATTTTAATTATAATTTCATTAAGGGCTGGTAGACCTCTAGAAAGAAACCAATCTTTTAGGGCAGGAACGTTGGGATGAACTTCTAACCAGGGATGCACATAGTTGAAAATTTAATTATCCTGTCTGTCTAGCAATACCTGATTAAATTGTTAAAAATATTTGTACTAAATATATTAATATTAGCACCTACAGCTACAAGTACTTACTAACAAATCACTTGTTTGTTTATTTGTTTGTTTCTGCTTTCTACTTTCTGCTGGCACAGAGTAGATTGATGCTATTTGTCTTCTTTAAAATAACCATTCTCATAGTGACACTTTATTTCAGGAGGCATTAAAACATAATTGAGTTTTCTTCTTTTATTTTTCCTTCCTAATCTTAGGGAGAAGTTTTTTCAAGAGGTGAATTCACTGATACAGAAGACCTCTCATCCCCTAGCAAAAACAAAAACATTAGTTAAGAGCTTGATGAACAGAGCAGAGCTGTTATTGCATGTCACTATTGCAGCACAGTCTGGTATCACAAGGAGTATATCTGGTACCCCTGCAGAGACTCCAGGTATATAGTTCATCCTTCCCCTTCCCCCTCCCCTTTTCTTTTTCCTGAAGATACAACTTCTTTTCTGATTCTCTTCTTTTCCCTCTTTCACTTAAATGACAATCAGCCCTTTTCTTTTCAAATCAAATTGTTTTACGATACATGAAGTTGATTTTTCTTTCTGTTTGCCTTGATGATGATAAGTTAAGGTCTGAATAACAGTATGTGGAATTTAAACTTTGATCTCCTGAATTCCTGGGAGAAAATGCTTAACCTAATCAAAACAAAACCAACTTGAAACAATCCCTGCAAACAGGGAAGTCCTCAGAGCTGCAAGTTCTCGCTTAGACTGTTTTCCCCATCTTATGTTATGGCTTTCGCTGGGATGTCAACAGTGACTTGTAAAAGTTGGTAAAGAACCTCCTAGACCAGGAGTGATGTTCTCTCCTATTGTATAACTTTGCAGCCTGCAAATCAGCCTCAGAAACCAAAGTGATCTCCCACGCCGTGCGCCAGCCCGTCTTCCTCCGCAGCATGTCAGCGCCTTCCGACTTAGAAATGATCGGCAACGAAGACATTGAGTTTGCTCGGTCAACTCAGAGGTACACGAGGGTTTACTCCACGAAGCAATAATACCACAACGCTGCCCGTGGTGGTAAAATCATCACAAGCTTTGCAAGCAGAGCACATTGTGGTTCACTGGATGAATTTAGGTGTTCTTATCCTCTGCTCTCCCAGGCGACGCCACGTTACGAGCCATCGGAGCAGCTCCTTCACTCTTCTCCAGTCCCTGACCATTGAGGACAGCAGAGATAAACCCACCTACAGTGTCTTACTGGGGCAGCTCTTTGCTTTTATTGGAACCAATCCTGACCAAGCGGTATGTCATTCAAAATGTACTCAGTCATTTCTCTTTTCAAATTCAGACTTTCACAAAAGTCTGTGCACTTCTCACCTCAGTGCCGTGGCGGTAGTGGATCAAGGGTTGGACTTGATCTCAGAGGTCCTTTCCAACCCAAATAATTCTATGATTCTATGATTTTAATATTAAAGAAGACAGGAGGTGTCTTGCTTCTGTCTCATTAACCAAACCAACCCCACCAACCTCTCCTAGGTGTCCAGCAGCAGTTTCCTGCTGGCTGCTCAGACGCGGTGGCGGCGAGGGAACACGAGGAAGCAAGCCCTGGTGCACATGAGGGAGCTGCTGACAGCAGCAGTGAGGGTTGGTGGGGTGACACATCTCGTGGGCCCTGTGACCATGGTGCTGCAGGGAGGACCAAGGTTTGTTTACTTCTCTGAAAAGAACTGAATGTTTCACTCTCTGTAAACTGCATTGAACAAAGAAAAGAACAATGGTGAGAAGGGATGAGCTGTGAGGGCTCACGTCTGCAGAACTAAGCTTGCAGCAAGTACTTTTGTTGGCCTTTAGAGGGTAAAAAGGCAGAAACTCCTAAGAAATGCTTTGTTTGGCAGTGGGTGAACTTTCATACTGAGATGATGTGTTCACAGAGGTATACAGGGTGTCCTTCTCTCCTGACTTCATTCTAAAGTCATGTCAATGATTAGTGATACTAATACAGTCATCTAAATTCCTAATTCTTAACATGTGCTGATTTATCATTTTTCTAAAGCTATATTTGGAAGTTTATTTCACCTTGTTTATTTATTTTCCTTATTTAAAGCCTACCATTTCAAATATCTTCACTACCAATAGGATTGAAGAGCTCACATGTGGTGGGATGGTGGAACAAGTCCAGGAAGCTTTCGGAGAGACGATGACGTCCGTGGTCTCGCTGTGTGCTCGTTACCCCATTGCTTGTGCAAATAGTATTGGCCTCTTGTGCACTATACCTTACACGAGGTAGGGAAGTGTTTCTTTCAGTAAGGGAGGGTACCCAAAGCTGTCCTTGTTAGGTTTTAGCATTGTAGTTTATGAACAGACTCCCTCTTCTTGTGATAAGGAATACAAGAACGTCCTGTTAAATTCTCTGAGAAGGCAGAATTTCACCTGGGGAGGGCAATTGAGAGACAAAACTATCACTCTGCAAAGTGAAGTAATTAATTCTGGAGTAACCAGCAAGTTCTGTGTTTTCTTGGTGTCTCTTGTTAATGACTGCAAAGTTACTAAAGTAAAATCTGAATTTCTCTTCTCACACAGGAGCGAAGAGAAGTGTTTGGTACGGAGTGGCCTTGTGCAACTCATGGACAGGCTCTGCAGTCTGAGCAGCCAGACAGAGTCCAGTTCCAATGAAAAACAGACTAAGAAACAGAAGGTGGCCACCATGGCTTGGGCTGCCTTCCAGGTGCTGGCCAATCGTTGTGTTGAATGGGAGAAAGAAGAAGGTAGGAACACTGAAACTCTATTTCTGCTGTGGGCTTTCAGTTGTCTGGGTGTCTGAGAGGTGCTGTCAGTGTATTTAAAGTAGGGCATTCTCTCACCACCACCTCAGTCCTGTTTGGATTCTTTAGAACACACAAGTGGATACTGAAATAAGCTCCTTTTCTTCATGTTGTTGGTTGGGGTTTTTTTTTTTAATTTTAGCTTTTCTTCCTCCTTGTGTGAGTGTTTATGGTGCAGATAATTCCAAGTGTGATACTTGGTTCTGCCTAGACATAACCACAGAACCTGGAGGCCCTGACTGATCACTGTGGCATCTCTCCTGTGATAGGATTCACCCATAAAGTACATAAACTTACAGCCAAGTGGCTACTGGCTGATGGGATGTAGAAGTTGTTTCAGGTTTCGTTCTTAATTAAAGACATTTCATGTACAAATATTTTTCTGTAGCGAAACAAAAATATTTTTTACTTTTTTCACTTTATGGGTAAGGAATTTGGAGATGTGTGTGTTAATTTTTCTCAATTCCAGTGGTGTATTCTTGCCTTACTTTTAAAGGGGGTTCAACAGAAGCTGTTCACTCTGGGCTGGCTCGTCAGGTCTCCAGCCTTCTTACCAACCACCTCGCTCGAGCCACTGAGTGTTGTGGGAATCAAGCTGCAGGAAATGATGCACTTCAGGATGTTCTCAGTCTTCTTAATGACCTCTCAAGGTACCAGCCCTTTGTCTCTGGGATATTTTTTTCTGTTTGAAAGCAGGTGGGGATTCCTTTGGGGGGCTTCTTGGTTTTTTGGGTTGTTTGGTTTGGGTTTTTTTCAGTATTGAAGGTAAAATAACATTCAAAACCATTCT
Source organism: Florisuga fusca (assembly GCA_038090715.1). Taxonomy (NCBI): domain Eukaryota; kingdom Metazoa; phylum Chordata; class Aves; order Apodiformes; family Trochilidae; genus Florisuga; species Florisuga fusca. The sequence continues at coordinate 1,714,306 of JAAWXA010000024.1, forward strand.
GAAACTTGATTGTAAAGTGTCACTGAATCTTAGTGACTGTCAGGTTATGCAAGATTTGTTGCAGACAAGTTTTTGTCAGATGCTGCAATTTTTAAAAAAAATTGCATCTTGAAACAAGTTAATTTAGTATTTACAGGAGGATCAATCCTTTTTTCCTTTTTCTTTTTTTTCTTTTTTTTCTTTTTTTTCTTTTTTTTCTTTTTTTTCTTTTTTCTTTTCTTTTTTCTTTTTTTTTCTTTTTTCTTTTTTTTTCTTTTTTCTTTTTTTTTCTTTCTTCTTTTTCTTTTTTTCCCAAACAGCAGTTAACTGTTTATTTTCCTTTTCAGAAGTCACATAGGTAAAGCAATCCTGAGCCAGCCAGCCTGTGTGTCCAAACTTCTGTCACTTCTCTTGGATCAGCGTCCTTCTCCAAAGTTGGTGCTTATAATCCTCCAGCTGTGTCGTGCTGCTCTGCCCCTCATGAGTGTTGAGGACTGTGGAAATGTGGAATTGCCCCCCTGGAGTTACTCAGTTCCCTCTCTGAACAGTGAACAGGATGATCCCAGTGACCCAGCTTCCAAGATTGCCTCTCTGCTCTTGGCCAAGCTGGCAGATTATGTAGTACCAGGTACCAGCATCTTTTTGGTGTTCTGCTAATTTGGGACATTACCAAGCAAGTCATGTTTCTGCCAGGAGCTTTTTTAATGACAGAAAGCTCAAGTAGGGAAAGTTACATGATATGTCAGTGTTGAAAGACTAAAGTATCTCTGACTTGAATGTAGCCAGTCTCAGACTAAGGTGTCTCAGTCATGTTTCAGATGCATCCCAGATATGTTAAATTGAGTTTCAAGGGTAGAACAATTTATTGATGGAGCTCATGGTTGTGTATTTTTCTTTGTTTTGTTTTGTTTTTTTTTTTCTCCTTTCTGCTTCAAGGGTGCCAGACAGTTCTTTCTCCAACAGCCTCTGAGCCAGATACAGCTTTGGCAAAAGCCAGCCCTAAAAATTCCATAAAAGGTGATAAAGATCCTGGAGAAGAAAGTGAGGCAGTAGATGGTAAACTTTCTATTTTTATTCATAAACGGGAAGACCAATCATCTCATGAAGTCCTTCAGCCATTACTAAGGTAATCTTAACTCACTGGATGGGAATTAGCAACCAGTTTGGCCAGTTCCATTTATCTTCTTGTTTCAGTGGTACAGCTGTAGAAAAAATGCATCCTAGACAAAACAGTAAATGGGAAAGCAAAATATCCCAATTTGTTGTGTTTACTGGCAAAATAATAAGATAATGCAAAGAATGGTTTGTAGACTTGATGTTTAGCATACTGTTAGATGGATAAAAAATGCATATCACTGTACTGAATTTGTGGTGAGGCAACAGCAGAAAGAATCTTAATCCCAACACTTCCTGGGCCTGTCTGTGTTCTGGGAGGCTGTCCAGCACTGGTGACAGCAGCAGAGCTGAAACTGAGCAGAATATACACTTGTATTAAAGGATGGGGGGAAATGAAACGTGATGTTTTGGTTTTGGCTTGTTTACAAGCAACTAGCAAAGGAAGATAAAAATGTCTTAATTTGTCTGAAAACAACCACATGAAAGATGAGCTACTTAAATGGTGCCCCATCAAAAAAAATGGAACTGTTTCCTTATGGGATTACAGACCAAGCAGGACTAACAAATAGAACTATCAGAGCAAAATGGTCTTGAAAGCACTGTATTTAATAATGCATAGGCTGAATAATAGTTTGCCATTACAGCTTCTTTAGTATTGTTAGTAGCCACCTGGATTTTGAGACCTTTGCCTGCCAGTGTTAGCACCTCTTGTACAATTTGTCTCATCTTCCCCCACTCCAAGTTGGTTTTGAACCCATGCCCTAAAAAGAAGGTAGAGCTGTTGGGTGTTCTTAGGTGAAGAGTTAGCTCGGAGCCCTCTTCACTTGTTTACAGTAAAAGAAAATGTTATGATGCTTCTTTTTGAGGGGAAAATGGTTAAATTGCTGTGCAAAGAACTGTATTAATTCCTGTTGTAAATTACAGTGCAATTGGGTATGACCTTAACTATTAAGTGTTTCCGTTGCTGTTGAGCAATTCAGTTGCTTCAAGGGTTGCTTTCAAACAGTTTAAAGCCATGCATAATATATTAAATTGGACTGTATAGTTCAGCTGTTTTTTCCAACAATAAAAATCAAGCTCCTGTGTTTTCCTTTCACTCCAATAGTAGCTCAGAAGGTCGCCCGTTCCGATTAGGAACTGGAGCCAACATGGAGAAAGTGGTGAAAATGGATCGAGACATGACAAAAGTAAGAAAAGGAATAACTAAAGAATTATTCAACCTCTTTTTTTTTTTTTTTCCAGATGTTAAATCCCCTTTTTAAAATGCTGCTTATTTTACAGAACTGTTCAGAAAGATTATTTTATCTGCAATGTTAGCAAAATATTATTTATCTAAGTATAGGGGTAAAGGATGAAAAAGCATTTCAGCTAATGCTTCCTCCAACCACTTTAGGTCATGTTTGAACCCCTCTAATATTCTCTTCCCTGAAATGTTTAGTGTACATATTTAAATTAAATTTTCATGTATATTTGCAGACGTGTTCTTGACTATTTGCACCAGAAATACTCATGTGTGGAGTTCTGATCAAAGAAGTGAAACTATCCTGTTAAGCTAAGAATGGAATTCTTAGCAATTAACAGCAATTAAAAGCCATGAATCCTCACTGATCTCCCATCTCTTTGTAGATGAGAAAAAGCAACTGAAAGAGTTTATCTTATGACTGTGACTAATGCACACCCAGGAGGATGTTTTGATGAGTTTCAGTACTTTTAAGTATGCAGAGGGAGGAGAGAGAAATGCATCACATCCTATGGCCAAAGACATCTAACATTTGATTTGTCTTACGTGGCAACTTTATTTTCAGAGTGGCTGCTGTGAAGTTATTACAGAAGAAGCTGCTGCAGCTCTTCGAAAAGCAACAAAGTGGGCACAGTCTGGTCTAATAGTCAGTGTTGGGCCACCCATAGAAACTGTCAGTCCAGAAACTACTAGTGGGTTGTCCACTGGGGACAAAAAGAAGACAGCACAAACATCTATTTGCAGAGAGAGGAATTCTGAGCTCGCCAGGTAGGCCACTTTGACTCTAGTTAGGGTCCAGATTCTGCTTCTCTGTATACCAATATTTGTAGAGCTGGAGAAAATAATCTGAGTATGGATAAACTTCCTTTTTTGTGTGTGTGCTGTGCCTCATCGATTGCAACTGATGCTCCTTTTCCTTCTCATGTTTGGAAATTCAGGGGCAAATTGCTTTTTTCTTCTAAACAGGACAGACCCTGTGAGGCCCTTCATCAGTGGCCACGTTGCAAACAGCATGGCAGCAGAGGTGATTGCTTTGCTCCACAGCTTGCTGATGGCACCAGAGTCAAACGCAGCTCAGATATGGACAACAACTGCTGAAAAAGTAAGCAGGCAGAAGATGAAGTGTCAAATTCTACACCAAGCATGTACTGAGTAGTTCAGAGAACTTAATTATTAGCTGGGTAGTTGTTATTCTACCTTTGCTATTCAGTCCTCTTTGCCATGACCTCTGAGGGTCCAAAGCTTTGGCTGGAAAGCACAGCACATTGTTTTTATGCTCCTCCTGGAGCACCTAATCTGTTGCTTAGGCTAAATCCTTGAGCCAAGGCTTTTGCTAAGATTATATATGTAACTCTGTGACTCAAAGTTATTAGGGAATGGAACTGGCTTTGATGGCTTTTTCACACTTCAGAGAACTTGGCATATTCTGAGTTATGTAATTCTCTTCAAGAACAAAAATAATTCTTCTGAGACTGTGTGTGGGCTGGAGGCTCGGGGCATTGGTTTTTTTGTTTGAATTGTGCTTTGAAGTCATTCTCTGGTATTTTTGCTTCTTTCTTCAGGTTCTGTCTCGGGCTCTGATGTACATTCCACAACTTGGGAAATATGCAGAGAGTATTCTGGAGAATGGGAGCAGCAGTGGAAGGAAACTTGCTAAACTTCAAAGAATTGCTCGGCAGGCAGTAGCTGCCCTTTGTGCTCTGGGTGGCTTTAAGGAGACAATTAAAATAGGTTCTGAAGTGCAGGTAATTCAGTGCTGTTCACATTTTATATCTTAAGTGAGAATTGGTGCTTCTGACCACGTTTTGCCTGCAGTGTGCAGGTTGTGAAGCACTTCCAGTAACACCTGGGGAGACTGCTGTTCTGTATCATGCCTCTTCCCTAAAATACTCAGCTCTGCTTGTGTCTTGAGTTGGTTTGGGGTGTTAAACACTCTGTTTCTTGTTTGTAGAGCCTTGAGTCTTATGTGGACCTCCTTTGGTTGTAGGTTTTAGGTAAAGGAATAGCAGGAAGCATTGGAGTTGTGGCATCTATTAATGAACAAGAAGGTATAGCAACGGTCAAATTTCCACCTACCAGTATAGACAGTAGAAAGACCTCTCAAGCATCAGACACTTTAACTATTCCATTATCTAGGCTCTCTGTTCCAAGATCTGAGGTATGGGAGTTTTAAGAATCCAATTTTTAAATATAATACCAATTTTTTTTGTTTTTGTCACAGTACAATGGCAATTAATCTACAGCATTTAAAAAATGTTTCATCTTTGAGTAAATATTTGTAAAGTTTACTTCATTATTTTAAACATATCTTAACTGTATGTTTAAGTTCTAACATGGGTATTCATCTTTTAGTGCTTAAAGTTGTTCCATTGTATATTGTGTTGGGTTTTGTTTGTTTGTTTTTCAGTTTTGTTTCTGGTTTGTTGTTTATTTTTTTTGACTGACATTTGGTGCTGGTTTTGGGAATGGTGCAAAATGAGAATTAACTCCAGGTAATAAAACACCCTCATTTCTTAGAAACTAACTACTTGAATTTAACTTTTTACCGTGCCCCCCCACCATCAGGCATTGCCTCTTCATAAACTGTCCATTACTGAGAAGGTAGTACAGGCAGTCCAGTCCATGTTGCTTCCTCAGGAGGGAAGTCTATCTATTCACACCTCACTTCCTGCAACAGGAGATGGCTCAACTCCAGTAATGGCAGTGGTCCGACTTCTTGCTGAAATCAGAACCAGGTGAGTCCTTGGGCTTTGTGCAGCACCCCTGTGTGTTTTGATACCATACACATATGGTCCAGAAAGTTGCATGGGTTCTTGTTTTCTTCCTCTGTTGTTACTGATGTGTGATGCAAAACTGCTTGTTTGCTTCCTGAATGGCACATCCAGTCTGGGTGTTATTAAAATCAGCACCAAAAAATCAAGTGCCCCCTGTACTTGCACTGGCAGTGTGTTGAGCAAATGCTTTATCTGTCAGTGTGGAAGCTCCAGTGGATAGCTGGGCAAGCAGACAAAGACATGGATCAGTCAGCCTGCTGTCTTTTAAACCAGTCTTGGCTTCAATACATGTAAAGACAACGTTGAATTCAGCGTGTGCTTCTGTAATGTTTTAAACCTTTTCTTTTTCTGTTAAGAGCATGCCTGGTGATGGCTCAGCTGTTGGAAGACAGCTCATTCTGTGAAGAATTCATTCAACAATGCCCAGCTGCTGTGGAAGTTCTTAATCTGGTAGCACAGGAGTGCAGCCCTGGTAGGTATTCAGCATGTTCTGTTGTATCTGGTTCAGAGACATAACAACTTTTTTAATCAGTTGAGGGTTTTATCCTCCAGCTACTTAGAGTTTACCATAGCTAGCACAGTACGACCTGTTTTGTCACAGCTGCAGAGCTGTTTAGCATAACAGTAGCTAATAATCAGATTGAATTGTTTAAACATTAGCCCTCAAGTTTAGGTCTGAACATGATTCTAGTGTGCAAGTCCTGGGACTAGGTCTCTCCTACTCTGCTTCTGAACCCCTTCCACTTTCTGTGCTTACAGTGTGACCTACTCTGTGTTCCTTGACATTATCATTTATATCTTTTCTTTCTATGACCTTTTTGCTGTTTTGTTTTGGTTTGTTTTTTACAATGCTTTTTTATATTCCTTATCATTGAGCTCTTGATTTCCTTCCCCCTTGTTTAAGTAGTGAGCCCAGCAGAAGGCTTAGATTAAGGGCAAGTTTTAGGAACATGTCAGAGCCTTTCAGAGGAGGCAAAGCTGCTGAAGTGAAGGATGTTGGGGCAGGGCCCCAGAGGACATCAGTGTGATCTCCAGTGTGACAGGGAGAGTACTGACTTTTTGACATGAAGCATGAATTCTTTTGACTTCCTGCTTTTACTGGGTCATAAACTTGCTCACTAAAATGAACTCTAAATCTTAATTAGCATAATAATGTCTTTGTTTAACTAGATACAAATTAAACATGAGGAAAAGGATTGCTTGTATACATTAGAGTTTGTCTTTAATTGTGTCGGTTTAGGTAAGTGAGGCTCTTTGATTAGATCTCTTCAAAATGCAAATGTCATATTTGTTTTTATTTACTGGTAGTAAGATTGGACTCAAGTAACTAGATTTGCCTGGAACCTCATGGCTTGGCTTGGCTTGTTGTTACAGGGGAGAGGCTCCTTGTGGTAGAAATGCAGTGTGAAAGGTTACGGATGTTGTATCGTGACTGTGCTCGACCTCCTCCTCCTCCTCTGCAAGCAGACAGAAGACAGGTGAGCACAGGAACAGTGCTGACTCTTCTGCCCCTTGTAGGTGAAGCCAGCCACTGAGTGCAGAGGCTCTGCCTGTGGTGTTGGAGCCAAACTGGTTGGATTCTTATTTAAACATTTAATTTACTGTGAATTTCTGTAATGGGGTGTGCTTTGTTGTGGTTGCAGTTGTGGTAGTTGCATGTGTTGTATTAAATGTGCTCTTCATAAGACACCATTTGATTTCAGTAGATGATTTCAGTGGTAGAATAAAATGCTCTGTTCCTCTTTGTAGCCAAAAGAAATCACTTGGAGCCCATCAAGAGTGTTTCCCCCTGTGCGAGCTTGCATGTTCTCATCACACCTCACAGCTGTGACCTTTTTGGCTGATCCTAGTGCAGGTGGGGGACTTCCTCGGGGCACATTTATCTATGCCACCTCCCCAGTTCCAGTACAGGTGAGAACTCACAGCTCTACAACAGTTTGTCATTTAATATTCCATACTGCCTCAAAAGAAAGGTTTTCTATTTTACCTATGCTTTGTAAATAATTTTGTTGTTATTATTTTTATTCCTAGGCACCATCATTCTACTGGGAAATTGAAATAGTTTCCTATGGAGATACAGATGATGACACAGGACCAATAGTTTCATTTGGGTTTGCTACAGAAGCTGAGAAAAGGGATGGTGCTTGGACAAACCCCGTGGGCACCTGTCTTTTCCACAAGTATGTTGGAGAGATGTACATCAAAAATCAGGGTCTTGCTCAGTGTAGGCTCCTTAGGGAGGATTGTTGTGAGCACATTGTACAAGGCAACACAGTGTTTTTTATTGAGATGTTGAAATGATGACTTGGAATGTCTCCTTATCATGCTCAGGAGAGTTGAGTTGCCTTTGTCAGTACCACAGCTACTTAGCCAGTTGTAATCCTTCTGTGTTTCAGTGCTCTTTTTAATTTCTTTCTTGTGTTACTTCCCAGCAATGGCCGAGCAGTGCATTATAATGGCTCCAGCTTGCTCCAGTGGAAGAGTGTTAGACTGGATGTGACTCTGTCTCCTGGTATGTAAGAGTCCAGCTACCCTGCTTGTCTGGTTAATGGGAAAATTCCCGTACACTTAAAGGGATGCAGTGAAAGAGAAAACAGATTAAACCCATGTTCTTTTGATGATTGTTTTTCTACAGGTGATGTAGCAGGAATTGGATGGGAAAGAACAGAAGGAACTCCTCCCCCTCCAGGGCAGCCAGCTAAAGGCAGAGTTTATTTTACATATTGTGGGCAGCGACTTGTCCCCTATCTAGAAGATGTCTCTGGTGGGATGTGGCCAGTTGTCCACATTCAGAAAAAGGTAAGTTTTAAACAGAAGTATGTTGCTTGATAAGTCTTGTTTCAGAAATATTAAAAACCTTACGTAACTAAGGATTGCTTATCTATCTGTTAAAAAGTAAAGTCATGGTTTTGTAACCTGTATTTCAAATCCATGACTCTTCCCAGGCACTTCCCACATTTTTCTGCCCATTAGGACACTAATGTGCAACTGGCTCGATGAGATGGCATTATGCTGTGCTGGTAGCCCTTCTGTTAGTATTCCTTTCCAGCAGTGACCTTGCTTCAAAGTATGTTAGCTAAACATGCTGTATCTTGAAGCTAGAAAAAAAACAAGTTCAAAGTTTGTGTTTAGAAGCTGAAATCTTTCCCTGCTGCACCCAGTTCTACAGCTCAGCCACGCTGGGCAAAGCAGACGGCGTGGAGATGCGATCAGCTTATCCCTCTGGCTGGGTTTTTTGTTTTTTTTAAAAAAAAGAGCAAAGAAGAAGGATCAAAACAATCCCCAGCTAATCTGAATGCTTTTATGTGCATCTTCTTTCAGAACACAAAAGTCCGTGCGAACTTTGGATCTCGGCAGTTTGCCTATGCTGAGGGACAGGCTCACAGGAACGCTGCTGATCTCTGCATCGACCTCGCTGAGGAAATAAGTGCCAACTTTGAAGCCTTGCCTTTTGCCATGGCTTCTGATAGTGATAATGATGCTGGCACCAGCATAGCTTCTGATCCAGGCACCCACGGGCCTCCTTGTAGAATTGCTGCTGTTGCTACTGCTCAACAACGTAAAGTGATGATTAACATTTTATCTTTTTTTTTTTTTTTTAAATCTCCTTCATGAAAAATTGCAATCAATTAAATAGGATTTAAGCAGTCTGTAGGTACTGCCTGTTTCAGGTCAAGCAGGACATGAAGCATTGTCAGATGTGTGCTTATTAAAAAAAAAAACCACCTCTTTGCTTTGGTCTTTCCACATAAGGATGCACAAGTTATTCTCGGTTAATGCAACTACAATGAGAAATGATCTTACAAGGGCTTGGAATACAATAAGATGTTATAGCTGATGCAATCAGCTAATTGGTTACCCTGTGACAGGGTGCATTACATTGCCACAGACTGATTGGAGCACAATCTATCACAAAAAACTTCCTGAAATATTTTTGCACACTTTGTAGTGCATTATGATCTCCTTGTCTCCATCTGTGTTTTGCAGAATATGACAGTGACACATCTTGCCACTATAAAATGGAGCTAAGCTATGAGAACTTCATCACCTCAGGCCCTGATCCTCACCCCCCTCCTATTGCAGATGATGAAAGTGATGATGATGATGATGATGACATTCCCCGGGTGAGGACCAGGACAATGTTTTTCCTTGTTTCCTTAAAGAAAACATAGCTGTGGTTCATTTTTCTTGCTTCTCGGTTCTAAAAACCCTTTGTCTTTGTAGGAGGATCATTATGCCCTGTTGGTCAAAGCCTGGGAAACTAAAGTTTTCCCTACAATTAGAAGAAGATTCCGTAATGAGGCTGAGAGGAAGTCTGGGCTGGATCAGATTAAAGGAGCTTTGCAGTTAGGTATGGCTATGGTTAATCTCCAGGCACATTGTTTTATATGATGTGCACTAAGTGTGAAAACAATACCTGGGTTTCTGTTGTGAGTTACTGTTTTAGGGGATGGAAAACTTAAATTTTAAAAAAATTAATCACTTGCTCTTTCTGTCAAGTGCTTAAAATTTCATTTGAGGTCCTGATTTTGCTTTAATGCTTTTACTTAAGTTAGACTATTTAAACAGGGAAATTACTTAAGAAATAGTGGCAGAATTTGTTGTGCTGTTATGATGTGGATACAGAAAGAGTTTAGAATAGTCTGGGAAGAAATTATCTACATGCATTTTCTGTCTATGACTATATCAAGGCAAAACTTTTGAGGAACATTTGAATAAGGGAGGATTTGTAAATGAATACAGTAAATAAGACAGCCTGTTTGTGGGAAGGTCCCAGGAAGAAGAATTCTGAGCATAAAAGAATCTCCAGGAAAACTCCACTCCCTGTCTATCAGCCTGGCTGAAAGAATGTTCAAGTAATTAGTTAACTCATCTGCTTATGATAGTAATGAGGTTAAGAGCTTGGTTTCAAGTGGCCAGGGGAAGTAACTAGCACTCCCTTCTGTCTAACAGGAATGGTTGATATAGCACGACAAACTGTAGAATTCCTCTATGAGGAAAATGGTGGCATCCCAAGAGACCTCTACCTTCCTACCATTGAGGATATCAAAGATGAAGCAAATAAATTCACAATTGATAAAGTACGAAAAGGTAAGGTCAGCAAAAAGTGTCTTGAGGGGAAAAGAAAAACTTCAGGGGCTCTGGTGCTGGGGGTCTACTGCACAGACTGTCAGTCTGAGGAAAATGCTGTATAAATTGCACTGTCCCTCCCTGCCCAGGTCTCACAGTGGTGACTCGCTCTCCTGACAGTAACAACGTCACCAGCAGTGCTGTTGGAACAGCTCTACCCAAGTTTGCCATCCGTGGGATGCTGAAGACATTTGGTCTCCATGGGGTTGTTCTGGATGTTGATTCAGTGAGTAAAGACAACACTGGGAGGGATTTACTGTATCAGCATCTCACAGCTGCAAGGAAATGGGATTAAATGTAATGAAATGCTTAGAATGCTGATTTTGGTGCTCTTGTTGAAGGAAAAAGGTATTATCATGTCTGTGTTTACTGACAGTGTTGGTTTGGGCTCTCCAGGTAAATGAACTGGTCCAAGTGGAGACATATCTGAGAAGTGAAGGTGTTCTGGTAAGATACTGGTATCCCATTGACATGCTAGAAAGGCCACCAGCTGGTTACAGGAGGACTGCAACAAATGGATTGGTCACCCTGGATAATACCAATATCCAAATTCACAGGTAAGAAAAAAAGAAATATAGTTGGAAGGCATGTGTATTATCTGACTTGGTCTGTCTCTAGCATTTCCTGTCCTGCTTTTATGTACTGATACCTTGGTTTGAGTAGAAGCAAACTTCTGAATCTCACTGTGATTTTTGGGTTGGCTGACAAAGATCCATTGAATGTTCATGTTTCAGTGGGTAGTGGGATTTTGATTTGTAATGAATGAAATTTTTTTTATAGTTGTCATTTTGGAAGGATTTAACTTAGTCATCTGAAAGTCCTTTTGTATTTACACACACTGGTCTAACAGGCACCTTCCTTGAAGCCCAGGTTTCTTGTCAGTTGCACTCTAAATGCTCAAGAGCTCTCAGGTGACTTTGTGGAGAGTTGGCTTCTAAGTCAGGTGCCTGAACTTGGTACCAGAATACAGTAGGCTGAGTGCTGTCTTGTTCACTTAAGAAAGATTTGGCTCCACCTCAGGTTTTTAGATAAGAATAGTCAGAAGTGTTTGGAGCTGGGGGCAGGTTGCTGGACATGGGTTATTGTAAGTGTGGTGAAGCACTTTGATGGTTTGCTGCCTGTGTTTTCCAGGGAGCTTTTGAGAAGTGAAGCTGCCCTGGCCAAGCTGTACTGCCGCATGGCTCTCCTCAATATTTTTGCCCCCAAATCCCCACACATGTTCACTCGTCTGTTTCATATTCCTGCTATCCGGGACATCACTCTGGAGCACCTGCAGCTGCTATCCAACCAACTGCTTGCACCACCTCTTCCTGGTAAACTCTGATTTTTATCACAGTTCTTTTTTTTTTTTTTTGGTAGAATAGTGTTTGGGGGGGAGCAAAAAAGAAAAATTGAGAGAGTTTGGCACTTACTGATTAATTGGTTAATAATGATGGTCGTTGAAATATTGTCTGAGGGGACTCCTGACCATAGACATAGGGCACTGAACTTAAATTTTTGCTAATGATCTAATTAAAAGTGTTCCAGGCAGTTTAGTGTCCTTCCTAAGATTCCCTTTGGTTTGCTTCTATCCCGTTGTCATCAGTGACAATCTGTTCATGGAGGGGTGGGGAGTATCCAAATGGGATGTGTGAGAAACTGAGAATGTTTGAATCCAGGGTTGTAAAACTCAGTGCCAGTTGGGGGTCTCAGTTTTCAAAATTCAACTCTTCTTCATTTCACGAAGTGGTTTGTCCTTTCCCTACTGGAATCACAGATCTGATTAGAGAATGTATGTGCTGAATCATGGAAAAGAATCTTTGGCTAATTCAAGTGAGTGTTATCAAAGACAATTATTGTGACCAAGCTATTCTGCATGCAAAGAAATGTGTGTAACGTGGCTGGAGCCTAGGGAGGAAGTAGGAAGTGCTAAACTCTTAATTACTGAAAATAATTATTTACCATTGGAAAGAGTCCTGTTGTCTCCTCCAGTTACTTTGAAACTTGGCCACCTCTAACAGACCTTGCATTGTAAAACATCCCCTTGCAGAGTACAGCACTACTTTGCATGGCTTTCAGGATAAATTTATAAGCTTTTATTTAACTTAAAAGATGTCTAATTCAAGTCCTGCTAATACACAGTTTCCAAGCTGGCATTTTGATGAACTGCCCGCTCCTTTGTGCTCTCCACTTTGTCCTTTTGACTTCCCCCATTAGCTCTGCAATGACATTGATAAGACACTGGGGCTTGTCACCCACCTGGGGCCACCCAAAAGTTATCTTCTTTGTGTATGGGGAGAACAGAGAAAGCTGCTTTTGCCTGATCTAGAAAAGAGTGGGGAAGTCTCAGGTCACTTCTGATGGTACTTCTGCCCTAAATTGAACCATGAGGGGACAAAGCCAGGCAGCTGTGCACCCACAGCCCTGGGGATGCCTGGCAGGATTCAGCTGGCATTTAGAGAGCCATCCCACCTGCACCCAGCTCTCTCAGGGCTGGGCTTGGGGGCATCCTTGCCACTGCTGTCCTTTAGGAAGAGTTTGCACTTGCTCAGGAGTGAAAACAGAGGCTTGTAACCTTCCAAGGGTTTTAAGACTTCTCTCCACTGTGTGCTTCACAGGTTCCATAAACACACTGAGGTGATCTCCAAAATTGTCATATCTTACTTGTTATTACAGATGGAACAATCAGTTCCAGTTCTATTCTTCTGGCCCAGTCCCTGCAACACTGTGTCCATTCCCAGAACTGTGCTGCCACAGACCTCTTCTACCAGGGCAATTCCCAAGCCATCAGGGAGTGGCTCACTGTGGCCATTACTCGGACACTGCACCAGGGGGAGGAGAGTCTGTTAGACCTCACTAAACAGATCTGCTCCTTTTTGCAGGTAAAGTATTTAGAGATGTTTTATGAGCAGTGTTGGTTTCCTTTCTCAGGAGCTCTTGTTTTCTGTGTGATTTTAACTGCCATAATCCCTTCCCTCTCACTGAGGTGTTTCTCTGCATGGATCAGATTCCTGTTCTGATAATATTGGGCATGCTGAAAACAGAAGCAATAGAAATACTCCAGATGATACTAAAATGAAGTGGCCTCCCACTAAGTTATTATCTACAAAACTATTTTATTTGAAAAATAGCAGAGGGAGATTGGTTGTTGCTGTTTGGGGGCTTTCATGATGAACTGTTGTGTTACAGACGGCACCAGAACAGTTTCCTGCTGAGGAATTCCCAATTTCAGAATCCAAAGTCAACATGGATGTTAATTTTCCTGGGGCTGCATTTGTGATTGTGTCCTGCAAGGAGAGTCAGTCTGGATTCCGCAAAGAGTAAGTGACTGAGGGGCCAAGAGTGGCAAAGATGAAAGATGTGCTGCTGAGCCCCAGGGGTCACAGAGTATGTGTAGCTGCTAATTTTTTTTTTTTTTTAAGGGGTGTTTGTTTTTTCAAAGGCTCATTTTCTGGGTGTGGGGATAAATACTGCAAAGTGTTTTGTCTTTTTTGTGATTGGGTTGGGATTTTTAGTAACTAGTTTAACCAAGCTGTTCTTGCTCTTTCCTTAGCTCATCCCTGTATAAAGCTCCCTGGGCTCGGGTGCTTGTCTATGGTTTGGGGCATAAAGTGAAAAGGAATGGTCAGCTGAACCTCATTGAAGCTGTCTGCTACCCTCGAGATGCCTCTCCAACCAACACAGGCCTCACACCTCCCCCAACAACCAATCAGTACCCTTCTGTCATCACCCCGACAGACAAAGTCCACATCAAACTAGGTAAAAAAACCAAATGAATCTCTTTAACTTCTTCTCAGGAGGGAGACAAGCATCATCCTTACCTCTACAGGAGCTTCCTGTATTGTCACCAGGCCTAGCATTGGTTAGGACAGTATTCTTGTACAAAGTATTAAGAAATTTGGCCTATCAGAAATATACAATCATTCTGAAGCAAGAAAATGTGGTTTTATCCATGTTGGGACTGAATCAGTGTCATCTGACACCAATTCCTGTTAGTTCTGTTAAATCTCTCATCACCTGCCTTTTTTTTTCTGGTTTTGGTCTTCCAGGCATTCCCAACCCAGTGGGTTTGAATATTTCTGCAGTGCTCAAGTTGGCTGTTTGAGATCCTGTGTTTCAGATGGAGATTAAATCTCTTTTTGTTGCTTTTTTTAGGTGACTGTAGGGCTCTGTCATGTACACAGCAATATGTATGCAGTATAATAACACATGGGTCATCCCAGCTTCTCAAACAAGAGCAATCACTAATATTCTTTTTACCCTTCCAGAGGAAAAAAAGGCAGGAAACTAAGATATAAACATTCCTGTTTGGTTATGACAAGGTACTTTACAGATAAAAAAAAAAATAAATTCTCAACTGGCATAAATTTAGCCTAAAAAAACAGTAATCCTAAAAGATACATTACTACTTTCACCTTACAAATGCCTGGAGCTGTGATAAGTATTTTCTCTGACCTTTTTGCATAGGAGTATCTCCTCCTCCTGGAGCTGTGCTGGTCTTGCATTCTCTTCCCCTTGAATTCCCCCTGGCAATGGCATTCACAGAGCAGCTGTTAACTTGGAAACTGGAAGATGGGGATGGAAAATCAGAAGATGAATTGGATACTATTCCTGCTTCAATTCTTTTGCAAGTAGTGGAATTTTTAGGTGAGAATGCAGTATTTACTTAGTAATGAGCAACTCTGCTGGCTTAGATGGAGAGTTTGGGGGTGGGGGGAAGGAAAATTAGTCACAAAATATTTCTGAGCTCTTCAAACTCCAGAATTTTTCTGTTGATGTTCACTTCTTGCAGCAGGCTACCTGCCTGTCTTGCTGCTGAGGGCAGCCATTGAAATGACCTTTCCTTGGGCTTTTTGCTGGATGTTACTGTTGCAGCTTGGGCAATAATGCTGCTAACAGGGAAATCCTGCTGACTCCCATGTCTTGCCTTCCACACACAGGGAACTTTCTCTGGACAACGGACATGGCAGCATGTGTGAAGGAATTAATATTTCATCTCCTGGCCGAGTTGCTTCGGAAAATCCACAATCTGGAGCAGAAAAAAAATCCAGCAGGATTGTCATCTTCTATTGCCCTTCAGCTGAACCCCTGCCTAGCCATGCTTATGGCCCTGCAGTCAGAACTTCACAAGTTGTATGATGAAGAAACACAAAACTGGGTGTCTGGGAACACCTGTGGTGGGTCAGGTGTGGGAGCAGCTGACCAGGGAAGGTTTTCAACGTACTTCCACGCTCTGATGGAAGTCTGCCTCGCTGTAGCAGAAGTAACCTTACCCATCAACATGAGTGTCACAGCTAATGTCATGTCTTCAACAAGTGCCCCAAATCTTAGTGACTCTTCATCCTCATCTTCGTCTTCTCCAGGACAGACCCCACAGAGTCCCAGCTTGCTGTCAAAGAGGAAAAAAGTCAAAATGAAGAGGGAGAAGACGTCGTCTTCAGGCAAGCGCGCCTCATCCAGAGCAGCTGACGCAGACGCTGCAATCCTCAGCATAGGGGGCAGCAAGCCTGAGGACATGTTGTGGTTCCACAGGGCACTGACTCTGCTCATCATTCTCAGACACTTAACTAAAAAGGACCCCCAGGGGCTGGGTGTGACAAATGATGCTGTGGCAGATGCCTGTCAGGCCCTGGTGGGTCCCACAGCTCACAGCCGCCTCTTGGTCATCTCGGGGATCCCAACTCACCTGGAGGAGGGCACCGTCCGCAGCGCCATCCGCAAGGCCTGCAACGCCCACGGCGGGGTCTTCAAGGACGAGATCTACATCCCCCTGCAGGAAGAGGAGCCCAAAAAAGTCAAGGACAAAGCAGAAGGAGGAGAGTGCAGAACTGAGCTGGAGAAAGCAGCGGTTTCCAGCAGTGCTGACAGCCTGGATATCAGCAGCTCCAGCAGCGTCACCCCGGCCATGAGCGTCAGCGCCTCGGCCTCCACCAGCCAGGCTTCCCTCTGCAGCTCCCAGGGGATATCCAGGACTGTCAGTGACATCTCAGTTGACCAGTTTCAAGCAGGACTGGAACTGGCCATCCCCCCAGGACTGCTAGAACCACACGTCGTTTCCAGCCAAGAGAGTTTGGATCTTTCCCACTGCAGCACGGGAAGCCTTGGCAGCCTTGGCAGCCTGGGGGAGCCCCTGGACAACGTCGAAACGGCGTCAGTGTCTGATGTTGGCTCCATGTACACAGTCACTTCTCTGGACAACCAGCCCCTGCTGGCACGGCCAATCAAAGGTTTTGCTGTCGTGGAGGTAATAGCCTTCAGTCAGAAGAAAAGGGTGCCTTTGGGGTTAGTTTTGTCTGTAAGAATGAGATCTGATTCTAAGAACTTTTTTTTTTAACCTCTGGCTTTGAGAAATGCTGTGGTTTGTGTATAACCCCCTGCTCTGGCTGCTGAGGACAAAGTCTGCTGTGTGGTTCTTTTTCTGTAAAGATTCCTCTGCTTGACTGAGGCCACGAAGTGAATGATGAGGAGTGAAAGGTTCTGCTAGCAAAGCACAGTTCAGCACAGGTCATGGGTGCAGAATAAATGTATAAAATGTATGTCAGGTTCACATGAGACTAAGGAGAGCAGAGTTCTCAGCTGGGTCAGGATGCCTGAGGAGGACAGACCTTTCTTCTCCATTGGCTTTTTCTCTGTCAGTCACTGTCTTGGAGGCATTCACTGTCTCTCAAAGAACAGAGGGGACCCAGCAGTGGAGTTACCAAGTAGCATTTTTAAAACAGAAGGAAGTACAGGTCGAGGCTGTAGAGCTCATTGGTTGTGGAAACCAAGAATATAAATTAATTCATAAGGGAATGAATTCCAAATGCAGATTGGTAGCTGTTAAGCACAGGAGTCAGTGCAGCCTTCAACTTAAATCTTTAAACTGCTGAGTTCTGGTAACTGAGAGAATATGAGAAGGAGAAGATCTGTTCATTTCCTCTTTCATTTAACTTTCTTCAAAGATTTGCTACTGACCAGTGCTGGAGATTGATTTAGAGATAGGTGGCCTTTTGCTTTGACCCACAAGGTAATTATTTCATGCTTAATGACTATGTCTTCACATATTTTAAACCACCTACAGATTCCCCTATGAAGTTACTTTAGTAGAGCTGATGTCTCATTCCAAATTAATTTTTAAAAGCATTGTGTGTGATTGTCATTGGTGCCAGAACTCTCCAGCTTGGCACTGGAACCCTTCCTCTTTGGTGTTACACTAATTGCATGCTGCAGATTTGTCAGAAATGGCTGTGCTTTAGCAAGCTTCTGATAGCTTGTGAAACTAGAGAGACATTTCTGCATAGTCTGGGATTGTATCACTTTCCCTTTTAGAAGAAAATCAGCTTATTTCACCAGAAACTCTTCAGTTGCCATTCTTAAGCTCTTAATTGACACGAAGACAGCAGAGTTGAAATAAACCATAAAGTGTGTACAGAAAGCTGTCAGAGTATTCAGAGTGAAACCTACTCTAAGTCTGTGGCTGCTCTGAGGATGATGCATGGTGGTTATTCTGGGAATCAAGGGAAGCTATTGTTCCTGTTCCCAGTTTCTGTAGCTGAGACTCCAAGGCCTGTGCTGATTTTAGATAGGGTTTTTCTAAATGAAGAATGGAAGCAAGGCCAGCAGAGCTGCAGATAGTGACAGGTGACCTGTCTGAAGCTTTCAGCTTCTTGCCTGATATTTCTAAGGGCTGTCTCCAGGCTAGGCAATGGCTGGGAGTTCTTAGAATGGATGCTGAACCTTATTTCTGGGAACCCATTGTTAATGTAGAAGAATGGTAGAAGAGATGCAGTAGTGGTTATCCACATGGGGAGGGGAGAAAGCTTAAGACTCAAATTAATATGAATACAAGTTAATTTGTTTTGTCAGAATTCCTGTTAACTTGTTTCATTTTTGTACAGATAAGGTCAAGAGCTAAAACAGAAAAAATCCGAGCCAGTCTGTTTAATAGCAGTGATCTCATTGGTTTGTCCAGCCTGGATGGTGAAGATGAACTGATGGAAATGTCAACTGAAGAGATTTTAACTGTTTCTACCGTAAATCAGAGTTTATTTGACACACAAGGGAGCCCAGCACTAGAAGATTATTTCAATGATAAGTCAATAAAAGGTATGTGGGTTTCAGATTGGCAAAGATCTAATACTGTGCATTTTTTTGAGACACTGGGTAACAATGAGGGGGAGCTGGGGAGTAATTTCAAAGCAGGTGTTCTCCCTCTCATCAAATTTTACAGTCCCAAGTGTATTTGAAATGGGTCAGAATACAGAATCAGGGAACAGGGGAGGATAATACTGGGAGGAAGTTCAGTTGACTGCTAGTTCAGCTGATAGATGTTGGTGTGTACCTATAAATTTTACACTGGCATCATAAATAATGTCTTTTTTCATTACTCACAGCAGTCACTCAAATAATAATTACAGGATGTGGCCAAACCAGGAGAAGGAGTTCAGTTCTCTGTCAGAAATGGGGTGGTAGAGTGCAGGAAGGTCAGGTCTGCCAGTGGAATAGTTCAAAATGGTTTTTCTCTTCTGGAGCAAGTGGCATGTCATGCAATGTTTTAGCTGAATGTCACAGTTTTTTTCACCTGTCAGGTTCTAAGCAGCTGTCACGTTTTTTAATTAGGTGAGAAATTGGTCCCAGGTGCTCGAGAAGTCCTCACAGAAATATTTAAAAGCTGTATCCATTCTGAGCAAATGCTGAGCTTAACTCCAGCAAAACCCATTAAGGTTGCTGATATCTATCTCAGTAAAGAGCAGATCAATTCTCAGACTCCTGGAAACCTTCTCCATGTCTTCTTCACAAACGTCCGCCCTCCAAAGAAGGTGCTGGAAGACCAGCTGACTCAGGTACTGCTTGGAAAACTGCTTTCAGCATCTCTTCTTTGTGTAACTTGAAGGCATTCGGTAATGATTCACTTCCTGTTTGGTAGATTTTAAGGAAATATGGTGTGCCCAAGCCAAAATTTGACAAGAGCAAGTACAACAAGGCAGGCAAAGAGCAGCATCCAGTCAAAGTTGTGAGCACCAAGCGCCCGGTTACGAAGCCACCTACAAAGGAGAAGTCGATGCTGAACAGTGTCAGGTTGGTGTTTTCAGCCTTTGGACAGGTGTGAAATGTTTTATTTCTCTTTTGGAATCCAAATCTTCATTCCCCCTCCCTCTCTCTTCCCACGTACGGATTGGAAGGAAGGGGGAAATGTGACTCTGAGGTTATAAAAGAGCTTCAAGGAATGTTTTGGTTTCATCCTAACATTCCCTTTTGTCCCTTAGCCGAACAGCCCTAAGTGAGAAGAAACCTACTGTAAAGCCAAAATCTCCTGAGAAGAGCAAACCTGAAGAGAAGGACCCTGAAAAGTCTCCCACAAAGAAGCAGGAAGGTAGCAGCTGTATAGAATTTTTCTAGAGGATTACATCATAGAAAAGTATATTTTTTGTTTTGGCAGGCTTATGTGATCTCATGGTAGGTTTGCTTTGTCTTTGTTTTTAAATGAGGCTGATTTTTAGGTTTTTTTTTAAAATAGTGATATAAATGCTGTTTTTATTTGTGCATCTGTAAATCTGGACTCCATGATGTGAGAGCAAACCATGCTGGTGCAGTTCATGCACATTCAAGTGAGTGCCTGGGCCCTGTGAATATATTGGGTTGGGAACTGACTACCTAAGAGAGGTAGTGTCAAGGATTTTTTATTTTTTTTGTCACAGTAGGGTATTAGAATATTGTGGGGTTGAACTAGGTGGTTATAAATCACGTTGCTCATCTTATATAGGAAAATATCAAGTTACAAGAGGGAAATGGGAAGAGAGAAGCTTCAGATGCTTCAACTAGTCTATCCATGGAGGAGACAGCAGAGTCATGCCATGGCAGGGGTTAGTTCTAGGGTCTGTCCTGCTATTTCTTTCTCTAGTCAGGTGGAAGAATGAGTAGACATGAGCTTGGACTCTGCTTTTCACTGTAGGTAAGAGGACTGAGCCATGGTGGGATGGGTAGGACCAGGAGAAAGCTGGCAGATAGCCACCTCGTACACAGACCATTTTCCTACCTGGTGTGTAGACTTTGTAGTAAGTGATTAACTATTTGGTGGATTTATCTCTTGCTGTAGTTCCTGAGGAGAAGTATTTGACTCTGGATGGGTTTCACAGATTTGTGGTTGACCGCTCTAAGCAGGACATCCGTAGTGTCTGGAGAGCTATTCTGTCCTGTGGATATGATCTGCACTTTGAGAGGTAAAGTTTGCAAGTTTTTTGGTCAAGGTGATACTGAATGAATTGTGCTCATTTTCAAAAAACTGGATCCCAAATGTTACCACTCCAAGTAGCTTCAACCAGTGTGTTAGTAACACGTGAGCTTCTGTCCAGGGCTGCAAGGCCTGTAGAGAAAAGTCATTGATTGTTTTCTTAAACATGCTTTAAAAGACTCACTGTGCTGTCAAATGCAGTTTCCTGACTTTCTTGTACATAGGATAACTATAAAATCACTTGCCATGGTGTCAGTTATAGCTTCTAAACTGCATCATAAATTGGCATGATGAGAACTGTAGATCCCTCTGACTCTCTCTGGTTTCCTTCCACAACAGCTTTCTGTTCTGTGCACTGGGTAATTGTTTAAACTGGCAGAGTTGTCACTGGGTCAGTAGTGATGTAGAAAAGGGAATGGTTGCTTCCTCATTAATGCTGTACAGGAAGAAACTCCCTTAAATGAATCCTCCTTATCTCCCAGTGTCAGGCCACAAGCTGATTGCCACATCCCCTTCTCCTGGATCCACTTCAGAGTGTACAGAAGCAGCTTCAGAGGCAGTTTCTTTTTGTTCTTCTTTAATAACAGTGAGGCAGGGTAGAGGATAACTCAGTTCTCAGTCTCAAAGTGGAATTGTTGCAATGAAACAGCTCTGCTTGAGAGAGGGGAACGAGCTACCTGCTGCTGTACCCCAGCATGCTCCCAGTTAGCAGCACTGCAGCTACTGCTCAGCTGGTGCCTCTGACATTCCAGGTGTGCCTGCATTGATGCAAGACATGCTCAGAAAGCCTCCCGGAAATGGACCCTGGAGATGGATGTTGCTCTTGTCCAGTACATTAACAGACTTTGTCGCCACCTTGCAATTACCCCTGCACGACTCCATCCCCATGAAGTGTATTTGGATCCAGCTGATGCAGCAGATCCCAGAATTTCCTGCCTCTTGAGTATGTATCAATTGTTTGCACTGAAGCTTTCTTCAGTGGGAGAGCTGGGGAGTGCTCCTGCACAGCCCAGGTGGTTGGGAGATTCCTTTGGAGGATGCAGATTGGAGTTTCTGTGTGAACACTTGAGTCCAGGTCTTCTCTCTCCTTGGGGGTACTCGGGCACTGTGGTGTGTTAGAAACACACTGCAACTGCTCCCTGCCCTCCGAGCTCACCTCCTGCACCAGGCTGGAGGTGTCTGGGGAGTTTATCTGGCAGGGGGAGGGAAGGTTGGATTTCAGTCGTGGACCAAGGCAGATTTTAGTCACCTAAATCCTGTCCTAAGCACTAAGTTCCTTTAAGAGGCTCTCCAGATCAGTGATGATGAGAGATACTGGACTCACATACCCAGAAACTCAAGGCCTAGGAAGGAGCATCCAGATGATGGCTGTTCTGGTGCCTTCAGTGCTCTTGTTGATGGGCAGGGATCAGGAGGAGCTGCTTCAGAAGGAAGCTGGTGTGGCTGTGGACTGAATCTGCTGGGAAGATGGTCTTTGCAGCAGGCAGGGGCTCTTTGTCTCTCTGAGTGGCTGTTTCCCTCCTCAGATGTCCCAGTGGAAAGCCTGCGGCTCCGGTTTGCACTTCTCCAGTCCCTCAATACCACACTGGAAACGTTCTTCTTACCCCTGGTGGAGCTTCGGCAGACTGAGATGTACACCAACAGCATTGCTGCCTTGCTGCAAGAGGCCAAAGGTGGGTGAAAAGGGTGAAACTGAAAGGGTGAACTCACCTGGAATTTGGCAGTATCTTTTGCAGAAGATTTTAATGTGTGTATGTGTGACAGGAAGGAGAACATGGAGGGGAGGAGGAGATGATGAGTGGTTTCAGTGTGCTAACAAAGGGTTATTGGCTTCATTCTCAGCACAATAAGCTGTCCCGTGGTCTGGCTGAGGGGACAGCCAAAAATCAGCAGTGACCTAAGGGTGCTTCTTAGTCTGGGAGTCTTTTCTTTTTCTTGTTTTGTTGTTGAAAGGCAAGGGGAATTATTCTTGCAAGTACTTAATAGGCACTATGCACCTTTTTTGACCACAGAGGAAGCTGACCCAGCTCTTCTGTCTGGTGGTGGCCTTCAGATATGTCTTCCTGGGGGTATCCATAAATGAAAATTCTTTGTTTGTCAACAAGCAGCAGATGAGGTGAAAGTCCCGGGACATGTTGGCATCCTTGTTGTCATTGAAGTTGTAGAATTGGAGAGACCAAGATAATACTTACGATCCATCAGCATTTAAATACTTGTTGCAAGCCTTCATTAGATAACAAACCCAAGATTTAGGACACCACATTTTCCAAGCTTGTTTTCTTCTGCAGTTTTTATATTGGCCCAGCTAGAAAAAAAACCTAGAAACCCAGAATGAGGAAGTGAGGAATGTTCAGAGATTGGTCTTTACAGAGCCTGGATTCATGGTACAATGTGACAGCCCTATTTTTTTATCCTGTTTTCTTCTCTCTAGCATTACTGTCAAAACATCTCAGATTTCTGGAAGCCGTTTGGCAAAGTGTGTCTGATTCAGAGACTCTGGTGGGGTTGCTAGGATCTATTTATGTAACATTGCAATTGTGTTCATCAGTGTTCTCACCCAACTCACACTCCTTCCTGTGAGCATTAGTAACAAATCCTTTAAAAAAGAAAAAAAAAAGTGGATTATCCATATCTTAATGAAGGGGAAATTATTATTCTACTGCTGTCCATTAGGAAATTGCAGAAAATAAGAGTGGGGAAGGATAGATTAACTGTACTGAAATGTGTTTCTTTCTTTAGGTTTAATCTTTTATGACACAAAAGTAACTGTAATGAACCGAGTCCTGAATGCCACTGTCCAAAGAACTGCTGATCATGCAGCTCCAGAAATCACCCTGGATCCCTTGGAAATTGTGGGAGGTACAGGAAACATTTCTTTGCAAAATCCTTTTTAATCCATCGCAACAACTTGTATATGTTTTAAGTGAGCTCTGATGCTTCTTAATGCAAAATACTCTGAGTATGGGGGGTTTGGTTTTATTGTATTTTTTGCTTTTAACTAGGGGAGATCCGTTCTTCAGAGAACTCCTATTTCTGCCAGGCAGCCAGGCAGCTGGCCTGTGTGCCCTCCTCCCAGCTCTGTGTGAAGCTGGCCAGTGGTGGGGACCCTACCTATGCCTTCAACATTCGCTTCACAGGGGAGGAGGTTCATGGAACAAGTAAGTCAGGATTGAAATTATTAACACAGGTGATGTCAGGTACAGTGCTGAGAGCTTCTTCCTGGTGGGATCCAAGTTGTCAGCAGAATGGGGCTCACCTTAGCTTTAAGGAGCAGTGTTAACCTTAGTGGTGGTTATGTGGATGGAAAGCCTCTTCTCCCTCTTCTCCCTCTTCTCCAGTTTGTTGAATAATTGATGGGGTATCAAGGCAAATATCAGCTCTGTTTCAAAGAAGAAAATCAATTGCTACTGTCTAAATGATTGCAGTGCCTGTGTGCTGACTTTAGTAGGTCCTTTCTGGAGATTCATGGGGGGGTGTTAGCAGCTTCTCTATTAATGTCATTACCAAATTGCGTAAAGGAAAATTCTTGTCAGTGAGCACCTATTAGCCAAACAAAGGGCTCCTCGATGCTGTCTCTCAAGGGGAGTTCATTTCTTTTCAAGGTCTGTTGTGGTTACTGACTGTATCTGTAAAGAGATAAATGTTGTGTCTGCAGCTCAGCTGCTGTGGTGGTTTCTGATGCTTTGCCTCACTGCTTTTAGCTGTGGATGTGCCCTGATGTTATGAAGACAGCACCATTCATCTTCTAATCAAGGAACCAATTCCATTTGCAGGCCAACTGCTGTAACAAATGTTTGTGCTGGTCTTACACGGAGTGCTGGAAGACAAAGCAGCACTTAGGAATTCAGCGGGAGGCAATCTGATTAATATTTTTTGCATGGAATTAAACTATTTAAATGCAGCTTGTATGTAAACAGTCAGCTGGCATCTGCCCCGCCCTTGTTTAAGCCAAATGTCTGTGCTGTCAGAGAGGTTCAGTGTGGATTCCAAGGCATGAAACAGGATTTCAAGCTGAACAGCAAATTCTGGATTAAAAGGCAGCAGTAAGGAGCCTCAGGGCACTTAATTGGTTTGCTCCTCTTGTTTCCAGGTGGATCTTTCCGTCACTTCCTTTGGCAAGTTTGTAAAGAGCTCCAGAGCTCCTCACTCTCCCTTCTCCTGTTGTGCCCCAGCTCTGCAGTCAATAAGAACAAGGTGGGATAGCTCAATGCAAGAAATGAAGTTGTGTTTCTCTTTTGAATGCATCTGTTTGACCAGCAATGCAGCTCCTGTCAGCACATCTGAGCAGAGAGGTCTCATGTGCCTGATAGAGCTGGAAATGTCAATTAATCCCCTGCTGCACAGCATGTGGTGGTGCTGGTACTTCAGGAAGTAGCCAAGTGGTCAAAACTGCAAAATATCATAGAATTAAGACTGTGCTCTTTAAAGCACAGTTAGTGTCCTCCTGTTTTGGTGCAGTAGATACGTTCTAGAAAGAAGGTGAAGCTTGTGGCCCAAAGAATTTACAGTGGTTGAGGTAGTTCCTTCCTAGGAGTATCCACAGAGTAGGAGCAGACCTGGCATGGCATGTCCAGGCTGGATTTTAGCAACGTCCCACAGCTCAAAGACTGAGCTACCCAACTGCAGACAGCAAGTACAGGGAAGTCCCATGAATGGTGATTAACAGAGCTTGTAAAAAGGGGCACTCAGGGCAACCATTGTGGTGGTGCTGCTGCTTTTGATCATGAGGTGATAACGTGATATAATGTCACTGTGTAATGTACACAGCCTCCTTGCCACACTTCAGCAAATCCTTTTGTAGCCAACTAAACAGTTTTTATCAGCCTCAAATCAGTGTTTTCACCAGCCTGTTAACTTGTGGACCTTGGGGACCTTCATCAGCTGTTAAATTCTGGCTCATGTGCTCTGATCTGTTCTTTCTCCCCCAGGGGAAGTACATTTTGACTCCCAGCCCTATAACCTACGCGGAAGAGCAGTTATTCCATTTCTTTGGGCAGCTGTTGGGCATTGCAATTCGAGCAGATGTTCCTCTGCCACTTGATCTCCTGCCCTCCTTCTGGAAGACCCTGGTAGGAGAGCCACTGGATCCTGATGTTGATCTCCAGGAAGCTGACATCCTCACCTACAACTATGTCAAAAAATTTGAAAACGTGAGGAACTTTGTTTTTTTTTTTCTCTTCCCTCCTTTTTTCCAAGGTTTCCCCCACTTAGTGTCAGTTACCTTTACTTGGGCTCACAGGGAGCAGATGTTTTTCCTGTGAGCAGGGTTGTGAGGTGTTTTGATTCATCTTGGGTGTAGGATTTCATATCCTGAGGGCTTGGAGAAGCTGCTCAGTCTGCTCTGCTGTCAGGCACAGTGGAATTACAGCTCCAGAGGTGTTTACTGGAAGGTGGCAGTGCTGAACCAGGACAGAACCCACCAGAGCAGTTATGGCTTTCCCTCTTCATGGTGTCTCAGATGACCTATCAAGTGCACTTTGGACATTGTGGTCCAATGCTCTAAGATACCTTAGAGTCACAAGAATAAAGTGCTGTGACGTGCTGGGCATCAGACACTGTTCTTGTGTTTCCTGACAGATAAATGATGAGACAGAACTGGAAGCCTTGTGTGCAGAAATTGCTTCTCAGCATCTAGCAACAGAGAGCCCTGACTGTCCCAACAAGCCATGCTGCAAATTCACCTACTTGACCATGACAGGGGAAGAAGTGGAACTTTGTCCTAGAGGCAGGCACATTCCTGTGGGGTAAGTAACAGAGTGTTTGGTGCCATGTTGCACTGGATTACATGGGAAGAAGCATCTCTGGAATCATATTCCAAGCATCAGGCTCTCCAGAGATGCTTTTTGTAACCAAGGCTGGAATGATCTGGGAAAGCTTTGCATTGGCTGGCAAGACCTTGAATCCCTAGTGCTGTTTCCTGCCTTTTGTTGTGTGAGGAGCAGCTCCTATCAGCAGTTTGCTGCCTCAGGAGGCCCGTGAGAAACGGGCAAGTGCCACGGGAGAGGAGGGAGCTGAGGAAAGATTTAAGCTGAGAATCATCAGACTGCAAATACATGCTTGCACTTGTTTACTGAAAAGCAGAAACTCCCCATAAAACCCTCCAACATGTCACAGTCTGGGGCAGGAGAAGTTCTGATGCTCTCCTGTCCTGAATCTCCACCCTACAGCTGGGAGAACAAGGATGTGTATGCCACTGCCATCCGGAGCTTGAGGATGAGGGAGCTGCAGACCCCGGAGTGCATGACTGCTGTGAGGGCTGGGCTGGGCTCCATCATCCCCCTGCAGCTCCTCACCACACTGACCCCACTGGAGATGGAGCTGAGGACATGTGGACTTCCCTACATTAACCTGGAGTTTCTCAAGGTGGGAAGAACTGCAGCTTCTTTGGCAAAACTGCCCTGCCTGACCCATAGGGAAGAGAGGATTTAGTGGGAGGTATCCCTGCCCATGCAGGAGGTTGGAACTAGATGCTCTTTAAGGTCCCTTCCAGCCCAGATAAATTTGGGATTCTATGGTTTCACTGGATTCAGGAGTGGGGCTTGTTTTGGAGAGGACAACCAAATTTACTGTTTAACTTGGAATTTTAAATCTATCTCAATTTTACTGAATTTTATTCAATAATTGCCACTCGAGCTAAGAGCTGAAAGAGCCATTGCTCCTCTTCTGAATTGCAAATAATTTCTTGAAAATCTAAAATTAATCTGTAACAGGCACCTTCTGGCCTTCATTCCCCTTAGCAATACGCTGCAGAAAGAACTCTTCTAACACAAAAGCTGTAGGATATTCTCAGCCATGGGTGTTTGTTTTGTGTTTTCCTTGCTGAACTGACCCATTACCCAAAACAAGGGAGAAGGAAGCAGCAGGGGACATCTTTCCTTTTCCTCTCTCAGGCACACACCATGTACCAGGTGGGCTTGATGGAAACCGACCAGCACATCGAGTTCTTCTGGAGTGCCTTGGAGATGTTCACACAGGAGGAGCTCTGCAAGTTCATCAAGTTTGCCTGTAACCAGGAAAGAATTCCCTTCACCTGTCCCTGCAAGGATGGAGGCCCTGACACTGCCCACGTCCCACCCTACCCCATGAAAATAGCTCCCCCGGATGGGGCTGCAGGTGGGGTCCTAAGGCAAATAGAATTGGGTCTGCTCGTTGGTTTAGCTCTCAGTTGGGATGTTTTTAATTTCAATGTGTGTTTAATGTACAAAGAAAGAGAGGCAGGTAGTTACGGGTGGAAATAAGAGGTTTAAAAGCATGTAAAAAGAGACTACTTCAAACACTGCCCTCTAGAGGCAGTAAGAGATTTTGTATATTTGTCTCCCGTGTTTTTTAAAATGATTGGATTATTAGAAAAATGTCAGCCTGAGGACTGACAGAGAAGCACAGCAGCATTTGAGGTTCAGGAGACCCATTGCAGGGAGGAATTGGATTATTTTGATATTTCTTAGTAAGGAGCAGAGGGGAGGACAGTTCTGAGAATGAAGGTGAGAGGAGAAACGTGTTATTCCAACCCTTTCTGGTGCTCCTCCCCCTGCAGGTTCTCCAGACTCTCGGTACATCCGTGTTGAAACGTGCATGTTCATGATCAAACTTCCTCAGTACTCCTCTCTGGACATCATGCTGGAAAAGCTCCGATACGCCATCCACTACCGGGAGGATCCCCTCAGCGGCTGAGCAGGAGGAAGGGGTGCCTGGAGGTGACCTGTCCAGATTGTTTCATGACTCTGCTAACGTTGGAAATCCTTCAATTCACATTAAAATACCTCCTTGTAACACTGTGTGATGAGCTGGAGGTTAATTTATTTTCTGAACTTTCGTTCCCGTTACAATAATTACTGGAAGACTTACATTTTGTATCTGTAGACTTTGTGGTGGACTCTGGTTATTTTGCTGCCTTGTTTGTGGAATATTTGTAGGATAGTTTAGTAAAGACCAGTTTGTGTATAATTTAATTTTGCAAAAACCTTTAAACATGTACATTTCTAATTTTGTAATTTAGAACGGTGTTACCCAGGCAAGCACAGCAAAGGCTGGGGAGCACGGGGAGGTGAAGGCTCATAGATTGCTCTCCCCTGGAACATTTTTGAGTACAAAAATGGAAAGAATCGGGTGTGGGGAGGGAAGCAGTGCAGGAGCAGAGCACAGCACCTCTGCTGTCAGAGGAGGAGAGCGTGCAGAATTTCTAGTGCTTGCTTGGGTTTTAGAGCAGATTTGCTGCCAAACTGCATGTTTACGTTCCCACCATTTTCTTGTAGTTTTTTAAATTATAAGCAAGCACACAGGGAGCTGCCACAATTCATTTGGGGTTTCAGCTAGATACTTTGGGTTAGAAGGATTTATAATTGAAAGAACAGTGAAAGGGCCATAATTCAGTTGGGTTCTTGCCCTAGATGTTCTTGAATGTCTGCTTTGCTCAGTAACAAAATAATTTATTGTAATTAAAATATTAGCAGAAACAAAATGGCTTCTCTCTGTCTGGTGTAAGATACCACCCTTCAAGCTCATAACCGGGGACTTTATCCTATTTCTGAACAAGCTTTCTGAATAATCAGCGTGTGGTTAAACACCTGTAACTCATTTTTGTACTCAAAAATAATCTTTTGATCTAAAAACTAATTCCAGAAACATGACACCTGGATGAGGCAGGGGGAAGGCACAAAGTGACACGTTTGAAGATAAAGCTTCTGTTTTCTGTGGGAAGATAATAGCAGACTCCTGAGAGAGAACAGGTCTCCGGGTTTAACTCTTGTACCTTGTGCCACACGTTCTGGGGTGGTTTCAGCACAACACATCCACACGTGTCTCTTCTTTTACTCAGATCTAAGCAGCTGCCCTGCAGTGGGTGTTGGTAAGCACGGTGCTGCTGTGTTAATCGCTCCCAAGCTGCCAGGAGTGATGATCACCTGCCTGCTAGAGCTGATGAGCCCCTGGCTGTGCTGGGCAGGGTGCTGTGTGGCTCTGAAGGGCCAGTGCTTAGCTGTGGTTTCTTTGTACTCCTTGGGCCGTGCTCAGCCCCCATCAGCCAGGTGAGGGGGAGTGACTGTACCTGCAGGTTGGTGTTTTATGTCTTGTTAGAAGACACCGTACACTAAATTTGGCTTGTCAGTGGGAATGAGACTTGCAAAAGCTGTATTTATTGTATATTATTGTGAATATTGGGGATTGAGGAGTGTGTGGTACTTGGAAGATAAAGTGTGAGTAAGAGAGAAAAGCCTCAACAAGTGTGTATATTCTTGTTCTTCTGTGAGTGAATGGCAAACTGTGTGTGCAGCAGTTGTAGAGGTAGGTGTTGGCATACAGCGTCTCCCGGTCCCGTGGTGAGGAAAGCTGTGGAACCTTTCCATTGCAGATTGCCCTTCCAAAGGAACTGATACATGTAGGGAGAGAATATTTAATCTTGAATTTTGTCCATTTCCTGGTAGAAGCATATATGTAGCTGAGAAATCCCTGGGAGCAGGCACAGGCAGAGGTGGATTTATGCAGAGCAAGGGGAAAATGAAGCAGAGGGCTGGCTGGGAGTGCTCTTATCCCACCCAGGAGCTGCCTTCCCACACAGGTACCAGGAGGACTGGTGGAGAAGGTCAGTTGAATTTCATGGTGGAGCTGTTGCTGCTGACAATGACCAGCTGGGGGCTGTCCTGGCCCGGGGGCCTGGGCTGGGTTTACAGCTCCTGTGTCCTGGTGTATCCAGGGCTGGGGGTCCAGCCAGGAGTAAGAACTGCTGCTGCTGTCTGTCTGCTCCCTCCAGAGAGCACGTTGGAGCTGAGCACATCGGCGTCTCAGCCCTGAGAAGTGTGCTGTAAAGTTACTTGATACATATTTATTATGATTAATTATTTATGATGACAAATAACAAACTTTTAGTCAATGCTGTTTACACCTCGTTGTGTAAATGAAGCTTCTTCTACAGGAGAAATGTCACGCCAGTAAATAACCTTCATCCACTTGGGGTTTTTCTGGAGCGTGGTGTGAGCCCTGCACGAGTTGGAGTTGTGATGGGGTTTTTGGCTTTTTTTTGGTCTTTTTACGTTACTAGGAAGGAAGGGCTGCAGTGGTTTGACTGTAGCTCAAATGGCCTTTTAATTAAAGCTTTTCTAATCATCATTACTTCCTTGTGCTTTAAATGAACTTGAAATTGTCTGTAATAGGCTTGTTTGTCAAAGCGAAGATTGGTTTGTGTTTTTTTGTTTTTTTTTTTTTAATATATATTCATTCAGAATGTAAAATTATACTAAACAATGGAAAAAAAACCCCAAACCTCTGGAGCTGGGTGTTAGTTCTAGCGTGGTGTGTGTCCATCTCGGTGCCGTACACAGCATTAACCTGTTAAGTGCTCTTGGCCATACAGTGTACACTTGCATAAAGGAGATTCTTAACATCCCTTTAGATGTATCGTGTCCTTCTTTGGGGCTGGAAATAATAATAAAAAAATCATAATTCTTCCACTGATGGAGCTGTGGTGATGCAGAGCATTGGAGCTGCTCGACCTGTGGCTGCAGGTTATCTGCTTTTAAATCCCACACTTGTGGGTTAAATACACTTGGAAGAGAAATGCAGATACTTTGTACAAAAGGGTAAGCAAGCACAGGGAGTTCTGGTATTCCTCTTAGCAGAGAATGTGCAGGATTGCTCCCACCTGAGGAGTAACACAGTTCAGAAGCTGGTGCCTCTTCATTGTGGGGGTTGCTGCTAAAGGTTTCCTCCTCTTACTCCCCAAACCTGAGGGTCCCCTCCCCTCACCAGAGCAGCTTTCCCCAGACACTTGTTTTTAACAGACATTTATTCTCTTCCTATAAAATGCTGACAGCAGGCAGAAATGCCTGTGAAATGTCTTTATTTTATACCTAGGATCACTCCAGCAGAGGCAGCCCTGCTCTAGGATGGTGAGTGGCCAATTAGCCCTGCTCATGCCATCTGCTGCACCCTGTTAATGAGCCTGATGCCCACAGTCATTATCTCAGAGCTGCCTGCTCCAGCCTGTGCATTACTCATTGCCTGGTGCTTTGCTGAGGCACAGGGGATGCTGGCAGCTCCCAGAAAGCAAACTGACAAAGCCCCAGTGCAGGTGGTAATAGTGGAGCACAAATGAGCAGAGGCCCAGGTTCTGAACTGGGTGATGAACTTACCCATAAATATTCCCTTCGTGGAATAGGTTTGTACTGCACAATGGTTTGGGGCATCAGTACATAAATTTTATTACAAGGAATTTAAAAAGCATGGATTAACACAGCATTAAAAAGCATTTTACAAGATGGGTGTGCTCAGAGCTGCTCCATGGACAATAAACCCCAGCTCCATGTCCTGGGCAGGGCCACTAAGGACCTGCACAACATCCAGAGTACCAAACCAGCACCAGAGCAGCAGGACCCGGGCAAGAGGAGCAGGATGGCAACAATTCCCCTTTCACTGGGTGTCACAAAGAGCAAGTACAGAAACAGCTAGGGCAGTGTCCAAGGCAGAAGTGTAGTTGCTGTCTTGGGATGTTGCTAGTGGAGGTGACACAAGTAAAAACCTGTAGTATATTCTTACAGATTAAAAATACATCTATAGATATAGGTATATATATAAAATAATCACTGGCTGTAAAAATTTAGTCATAGCAAGTGTTCAATGACAGGGGGATCCAGGAATTGACTTGCACTCAGATAAGTACTAGAGTGCTAAACATGGTTTTTTTTTTCCTAGGTGGTGGATCATTTCTCCTTAGGATAATCAGATGCTGGGCTCTGGGCTTTTGCCTAAAGGGAAGGGGAAAAAAACCAAGTAAACCCACAATTTTTCAGAGAGTACTTGCCAACAAACAGTTGAGAGAACCTTGCTGAAGCAGGAAGGGCTGTAAAGTAAGCTCCTTATCCTGTCAAAATTGTCACAAAAACCTGAGGTAACAGCCAGGCACTGTCCTCTCTAGACCAGGGAGGTCCATCCACACCCCAGCCCAGTGGGAAGCCCTGTGCTCCTGTGCTGTGCTGGCTGCCCTACCTTGCTGTTCCTGCGCCTGGAGCTGATGGCAGCGTCTGATGTCCCCAGGCCCCTTCCTCCTCTGTTGCTGGTGCTGCAGAAGAAGAACAGAGATGCTTTCAGGGGAAGGCAAGGCTGCCCCCTTCAGCACTCTTACTGTGGAATAAACACGGGTCCTTCACACCAGGGGAACTCTGGAATGCCTGGGAAGAAGCCCTTACCTTGTCTGGGTTGGAGAAGTTCTGGAGAAGCTGGATGTGAAGGCTTCTGAATGGAAGTTCTGACTAGATCTCACACATGGTGCTGTTCCACCTGTAGCTTCACTCATCCCTCTGTTCTTCAGCTTTCCCTCACCACTAGCTGCCTTCCTGGGCTTCCCTCTGGAGTTGGGAGCCCCATGAGCTTTGGCTGAAGAGGACAAAGGGGCACTCCTGGCGTTTGCTGTGTTACCCAGCAACTTGGTCCTTTGTGTGGGATAGCTGAGCCTCTGCTGCCCAAAACCTTCTGTGCTCCAAGGGGAAACATCTCCTGAGGGGACAAGAATACAGTGATGACAAGGAAATGCAGCATGAGGCAATGGAGACTGTTCAGATAACAAAACTAGACCTGCTGTCCATTCCAGCAGCACATGGCTTCACGATCTTTGAGGATACGGAGTTTCAGTGATTTAACCTTTCTTGTACAAAACTAAGGCAATGTAAAGGAAAAGAGAGTGCAAAAGCCTGTTCTGTGTCCACACCTTGATGCCTGAGTCGTCTGGGAGGCAGCTCTGGTGATCCTCTTCTCTCTCTGTTGTTCTGTGGAGGCAGCAGCTGCTGAGGTGCAGAGCTGGCTGCTGGGCTGGCTGGGCGCAGGTCGCAGTGGTGCTGCAAGGAAACTCGTGGTTAAATGACAGCTCAGTCATTCCTGAAAAATCAGCAGTGCAAAGGCAAGAGGATTTGTGTGGGAAGATCTGAGCCAGGGGACTATTTCTTGGATTCCTGAAATGTCCCACAAGAGACAGCAAAGCTCTGGGAACGATTGGAGGTGACACAATGGGTCAAGTTCTAGTTTGTACCTGATGATGAAAGAGAATCTCCTCTTCCAGTTGGATGCCACAAAATTCACATGGAATCATAATGTCTCCTTCTGCCTGGACAGCCGGAGGCTGGGATGAAGAGAGAGACCGATGGCTTTTGGAGCCAGCATCACCCAGCCCATCATATTTTTGTGGCTTTAGAGAACTTCTTTTACAGAATGAGGCGAAGGCACTTGCTGGGTTACAACCTGTCTGTTAGGGAAAGACGGAAAAAATTAGCTCTCCTGTTGAGCACTGATGGACTTTACAAACCATGATCTGCAAAGAGCAAAAGGCCAGAGTTCTCCCAGCACCCCTGTTCAGTTGTGGTAACACAAAAAAGTCTTTGCTGCAAACCCCTAGATAGGATACAAGAGGAAGTACTGAACCTGGTGAAGAATCAGGCTTGGACCTGCAAGATTCCTAAGCAACAGCCTCCTGCTCTGTGCCACAGGACAGCAACCACAGCACATCTGAAGGCAATGGTTACTCTGGTCCCACTTGCTCCATTTCATACAAACAAATTCAAGTCACCCAGAGTGAGATCAAGGTTTTGGGGTCAAAGATACACCAAATGGTCTGGTCAAAAAGCCCATTACTGCCAGGGAAGTTATGGCACTGAGCTGGCATAAGTTCAAGAAGAGTTTGGATGAGGCTCTCAGGCACATGGTGTGATTCTTGAGGTGCCCTACACAGGGACAGGAGTTGGACTTGATGACCCTGATGGGTCCCTTCCAACTCAGCAGATTCTGTGATTCAAATCCCTTTGTACCATTTCTCCTTTCAAAATAAGATGGACCCTCAGGAGTTCCCCAGATCTTCCCTATCATGTTTACTTCAACAAGAAAGTTGTCATCTACTCAGTGTTTACAGAGCTTTCACCACATATCAAGGCCAGAGACTCATTGCAGCTTTTATTTCTCCTTCCCTTGCTGTCTCAGTTTAGTAACACCTCTTTGGAAGAATCTATTTTAAACACTAATATTCCTGAGTTTTGAGGAAGCAGAAGGTAAAATTTAAGAAAGGAAGGAAGGAAGAAAGGTACTTAGGGAGAGTCTAATCTCCTGTGTATTAATTATCTGAGAATTATTTAAAGGAAGCCTCACAGAGACTCATTTTAACATTTTAAAATACCTAGATAACCATGGACATTCCTAAGCCAAGAATCTTCTCTTTCCTTCTCACTTCCCTCAAACTTTAAGGTAAAAAACACACCACAACAGCATTTATACTTACTTTTTATGTAGTTTGACATGCTAAAAGACACTGAAGAGTCACAGGAGAAGATCTCTGACTTGGGCACAGACTCTTTGGTGTAGTGGGTGTCCCAGAAGTCACTGGGAATTTCAGCTGCAGCATTATTGTGAGGATTATTCTCATTTTGCAGGCTAAGAGCCAACACGTAGTCTAAGTCATCATTCCACTCTTCATAAAGTGAAGAATGAGTGTTTCCAGTTCTCTCCAACTGCTCCAGTTCATCCTCTTCAAAAGATAAATATCATAAATTTGAGAGAACGTTAGATCTGCAACGAGCAGCTCACTTCTGTGCCTAGCTCAGCCCATCTGGATGCTCACAGAGCTCAGGGTTTCAAAGCCTAGGACACCTCTATCAAACTCAGGAGGTAGAAGGAAAAGAGTCATCCTAGTTTTGTTTGTAACATGCAAAAAAAAACCCAAAACAAAATACCCACAAACAAACAAAACTACCCCCAAACCAAAACAAAAACCACAAAAAAAACCCACAAAAACAAAAAACAACATATGAAAGGCATTTATCTTACTCCAAAACCTTGAACCTGAGCTTCTTGGGAGTTTTATGACACTACTGAGGAACATTTTGTAACCTACACTGTGAACAAGGTCCAATTAATATATTGTAGTCTCATCCCTTTTACAAGACTCGAACAATTCCACTTTGGTTCTTCATCACATCGAGGGGAAAACAAATTCCTTTTAGTGATATTTGACAAGAGTGGAAATTACAGAGGTACAGAAAAAAACGATGAACCCATTCCAGGTTGGGAAGCTACTGGATGTTACTGCAGAAATCCACAGCAGTAAATGTGTGAACCCACACCCAGATCTTACCGACCCTTCTGCTTGACTGAAGGAAAGAGAAGTGGCAGCTGCTGAACAGAAACAGACAGAATTTGAAGTGAGCAAACAACTCCAATTTGATTTTTAAACTGGATACCTTGAGACAAAAGAAGAGGCAGTGGCCTGGGCTTCCAGGTATCTCAGCAGTCCTCAGTTTAGCTGGTTATACATTTGCAGCTCTGTTTCACAGTAGAACAGTCCCCCTCACACAGCCTCTGAGCCTCCATTACTCAGTATTTTCACAGAAAGCAATTACAAAACCTTAGAGTTGGACCTGCTGCCCAGTGTCAAATTAGAAGCCAATTACTACTATTCTCTACACCTTATTTTGCTTTTTATTTCTTTGTACTGCTGAAACATTTCTTCTGCTAATGTCCTTCAGTGATTTTGCTTCCTACAGAGCTGCTCTAAATCAGCTTTTCTCTCACCCAGGGCATGCTCCACCAAGGCCCAAGCACAGGTACCTGCTCTGAGTCGGTTCCTAAGGACTCGAATGGCTTCCAGATCTGCCTCCTCATCCTCAAAGCACGGCACTGATCTGCGTCCTCGGACTCGTTTGGCTTCTTGCCCACAGACTCCAGGATGCTCTTTGAGATCTTTCACCAGGACGTTGCGCCCGCAGCCACCGCACCTCTCGGTCCGAGCCCCGCAGTAAGTTTCGTGCTCCTGGAGGCTGCTGAAGGACAGCTGGATGTCACAGAACCGGCAGAGGGCAGGGCGCAGGGGGCACGCCGACGCCTGGGAAAAGCAAGAGAGATGAGTCCTCACGTGTGGAAGGCTGAGGCAAAGGTGGAGGGAGCTACTCAGTTCGCTACAGAGTTGAGGGGCTCTGTTGTTTCTTTAGGGGGATGCAAAGCTACACTAAAGAACAGCCTGAAAGGGGATACTGTGTGAGGAAGAGAAGAACTGAGTGTTGTTTGAGCTGTGGAGTCATAAACATGGCAGCTGAAGCTCTCCCAACACTCAGAACATTCTTTTTAACTCTGTAAGATTCACAGATGCTTTCTGAAGTTTAGAGACACTCTTGGCATCCAGTACATTTCCTGGGGTACTACTAAAAACGTTTGTGTTGTGTTAGGGAATGGATTTACAGCATGTTTACTACTCAACAAGAATTGATTGCATGTGTTCTATACCCTACACTGAATGAGAAGGTAAGTGGCCATTACAAGGGGCTCAATATAGATGAAATACATGTTATGATTGCAGATGCTGCAAGAATATGTCATTATTTGCTTTGTTAACAAAACTGAAAGCACTGCACACTAACCATGAAGGATAAACTCCTTCCAGTGTTTTGAACTGGACATATTTTCAAAGAAATTTTTTTTTTCCTCACCAGCAAGCAGACTCAGATGGTGCTCCCAGAGCCCATAAGAAGGGAAGGTAGTGACATTTATAACAAAATTGCCTGTGACTGCAGCCAGCTGGATTCAGAAATTCAGAAAATCCCACTGTGTCCTACTTTAGCTTATTTTCACAAGCTATTTTAAAAGCCTGTTTGGACACAATGAGTTTTTAAAACTCACATAATGACTGCTGCAGTCAGAAATGTGTAATGTTAATGGAATGAAAAAAGTCAAGTTAACCCTGTTCTGTACTTAGGAAAAAGCACACCATTTTTCATCTTTATCACTAACAAGGACAAAATCACTGATTATCACAGACACCCCTTTGGTAAGAAGCCCTGAGCAGGCTCCAACACTTTTAAGGCTGTTTCCAACCACCTTCTCCCAGAGGGAGTGAATTTAGAAAGCATGGTTCAGTAAAAAGGATGCCTCAGGCAGAGGCTGGAATCCAGCTCCTGGCTGACAGGCTCTGGAATTGATGCTTGGAAACACCATGGAGCATCTTCCAAGTGTTAAACAATATAAAGTCCACCAACCTCATGATCCTTCAAGAGACCTTTTTCTATCTTCATCTGACACTTGCAGGTAACCTGCAAGTTAAAAAAACAAAACAAAACAAAACAACTTGTTAGATTAATTGCCATGGAATTCAGCAACTTTAGAGGAGATATTTGTTTCTCACCTGCACGTGTTCAGACTCAATATGGTTCTTCATTTCAGACTTTGGGACTGATTCACTGCAGTACTGGCATACTTCAATATTTCTGCTACAGTGGATTTCATGCATGATGAAATTAGCAACAGGAACATCCTTTTGGCTGGGGGGAAGTCAGAGAGGTTACTTTGCAGAAAATACACTGAAAACAACTTCAAAAAATTTTTAATTAAAAAGAAAAAAAAAATCAACTGAGAATGCTCTATATGGGTTTATGGTTTAGAGAACTGGTTAAGTAAAGAGAAAGGCAAGCCCAGCCAGGCCTCTGCTCCTTTGTAGTTGGGATATTAATGTATATAGCATGCAAAGGTCACAGTTTTCACATTGCATGAAGATAAAATTGAGGTGGATTTATTTCCTTATGCGAAAGACAAATTTGGCAGCATAGACAAGTTATCACCAGGCTCATGTTAATAAACTAACCTGGGAAGATAAAAGTTTGTTCCTGAAAATAACTTGGCTGTGGAAGATTGAACAGCACTCTGCTTGGAAATAATAAATAACATATCCTGCTAGGCCAGCTCTGTTCAGGTGATGATATTACTCTGCAGCAATATTACTCTCTTACCAAAATTCCCCAACTTGACTCGTTTCTAAGAGACACATTTTTCTTTCTTGAGGAGGATGCAAGGCTTACAAGCACAAAAGGTGCAAAAAAAACCAAACAGGGGCACTAAGAGCTTAGCCCTTATTCCTGCCTCAAGCAGGCAGGAACCTTTCAGATGGAGGTACCATTCCCCCTCTGCACACAAGAAATCAGCCTTCAAAATACCAAAACTGACTTCACAACCTATTGCTTAGTGCCTTCCATATCACAAAGTATAAACTCCACAGCTCTTTGGTTTTCTCCCCTGCCAGATCCCAGGCAGCCAAGAGCCTGGCAAAGACCACCAGCTGTGTCTGAACTGCCCATGCTCACTGCTTGCCAAAAAACCAGACTGATATTGTAATAAACTGTTTGGATTCCAATGAGGAAAAAAAAAGTATTCTTGAATTGCTTGTATTTAAGATGCAACTTCTGAGATTACGTCATTAGCAGTCAATGTATCACCAACACTGGGGATTCTAAAGAAAGAGAACTGGCAACTCCCACATCAATGTGTGCCTACTGATTCTGTTTTTACATCTCTGCCTCTGAGCCACATAGCCACCAAAGAGACACTTGGAATCCTGTACTGCACGCTTCCTTCATGGAAAAACAAGTCTGTTTTTATTTGAATGCTTGGGTTTCTATCTCGTTGCCTGTTACATCAGAAACTCGAGTAAAGGTTGAGAAAATTAAATCACTAACACTTCACAAGGTACAACCAAACCCCAACATTTTAAAGGATAGCACGCTCTGTATTAACTTGTACTTCCCAATATCTCACAGCATTTCAAGGAAAGATCTAAAATGCTTATTTACGGAACCGCCGAGCACTCCGGCCCAGAGGACCGGCACCACCCGCAGACAAACAAGCACCCGGTTTCGTTTCTCACCAGTTCCCGCAGAGCCGGGTCTCCGCCTCGCTCACCGCAGCGATGGCCATGGTGCCGTCCGGGGGCTAGAACAGCGGCAGCCCCTGCCCTCACCCCCGCAGCGGCCGGGGGGCTCCGCACCTCACCCCGGGGAGCCTCTTCCCTCCGCCGGGCAGCTGGCTGGGGGGCTCCGCGCCTTTGGGGAGCGCGAAGGAGGAGACACCCCCGCCCTGGGCAGCGCAGGGAGGCGGTTGCGGGGGAGGGAATCCACCCAGCCCGGATAACAGGGAAGCCCCAACCCCTCTCTCCCGGCTCCTCGGGACCCGAGCGGCCCCGCCCCGCGCTGCCTGCCGGCCCCTTCACCCCCGCCCCC